>PVKB01000776.1:0-70060 GCA_004027205.1 Ctenodactylus gundi
GGTCTTTGCCATTGTTCTTTGAACAACTCAGATCCTCAGCAGACTCTCACTGGCTGCTCTGCAGTCCCAGACAAGAGTTCTACTTCACGGCTGAGCAGCCATCAGACACTCCAGCCCTCACATGAGCAGGTCGCTATCTTGGACTATCTCTACCCTTAGATGTGTAAGCCTTCCAAATAGATCCTTTTTGTTATAATTTTTTATAAATTCTGCCCCTTGAAAAAAACCCAAATTAATATAGATTTTGGTATCAGGAATGAGGTAATTTGCATGCTTGCTGCCTTCTTTTGATGTAACAGCACTTTCTTAGGCTCCCTCTCCAGAATCAAACCCTTATTCCCTTTCACCCGTGGTCAGGGCGGCTACCATTGAAAGTTGATAGGGCAGATGTTTGAATGGGTCATTGCCACCACAAGGGGCATGCAATCAGCTTGAGTTTATCTAGAATCACCAAAGCTGCCGGCAGCACCACCCCCCCCCCCCCCCCCCCCCCCCCCCCCCCCCCCCCCCCCCCCCCCCCCCCCCCCCCCCCCCCCGCCCCAAGCTGGTGCCAGGAGGTAGCTGACAGGGTTGGGTTTGGTCTGATAAATGCACGCATCACCCTTGTGAAGGGAGTCAGTGCCCCTTGACATGTATTAGCACTAGAATTACCACAGTTATCCAAATAGGAGAGGAGCAAGCAACCAAAGGAACCATAACTGATTTAATGAGCCATTGGCAGTTTCAGTGTACCAGCAATGCATACTTAGGTCAGGAGTGGGTGTTCTTCCCTCATTCGCCAGCCAACAAATCACTCACACTGTAATCCAGGCTGGGTCTTAATTCCCAGTCTAGGCGTGATTCGCAAACCCTAACCCAGGCATGGTTCCTGATAGTCTCAAGTTGACATAATCTCTCCAGTGGACACAAAGAGCGTCAGCTTTCTCATAAAGATCTGTGAAACTTTCCCTGTAATTATTATTTTTAATAGTATTAGTTTACAAAACTTAATAATTATATTCAACATGGGAATAGGTATAAAATCTTTAGAGAATTTGTGTGCATGAATTTATGGTTGGACAGATAGGTAAAATTATCAACCAGATTTGGCAAAATGTTAGTAATTAGTGGAATGTGCATAAATAATTTATGAAAGTCAAAAATTCTGAAATAACCACGTATGGCATTATATCTGTTGCATATGTGTAATTTACTCCTGTGATACAGTCATAAGTTTATATAATGGTCTTTGATGTAAGCTTATCCTATGAAAACTTATTGATGTAATGATAGCGAATGTCTTTTGAATGTACAAACATTTACCTTTCGGTACTTACCTAAGGAATTTGAAATTTAACTTCTTTTTCTTTCTCACATTTTCTAGTCTTATGAATTTTATTGTTATAGTTCTTTTCTTATGTGGACTGGTGAGTGAGGCTATGTTAAACAATCTCAACAAAGATACACTAAGATGGAAAAACAAACAAACAAATAGGACTTTCAGCAAATCGTCTCAAAAAAGGGCTCTGCTGGACCCAGAGAAGAGACATCAAGATATGGCCACTGCAGTCCATTCTAGGAGTGGGAAGCTGAGCTAAAGAGTGGTGATTTGAGTGGAGAAATGAGTCAAACACAAAAGATTAAATATGTTTAACATTCATGGCTTCTCTGATTTGGGAAACCCAGAATACAGGCATTCTAAAAAATCAAATGAATGTGACACTGGGAGTTAGGGAGATAGGGGGAGGGTGTGGATAGCCAAAAATGGGACTGGAATGTAATGTTGATGTAATACAGATATGTACAAAATGCTCATTTACCATAAACATGTATCTCATACATATGTGTGTATGAGTATATATATATAAACACACACACACACACACACACACACACACACACACACACAGACACACACACACACATATATACAGACAAAACAAATGGAACAGGGAAATGATGCTGGAGAGATCTGGTCCAAATTTCATGGGTACTGTATTGCAGAGCTTCAACTTTCGCTTGCATCATAGACTCTGATCTGGTAATTTATGCTGTAGGTAAATCACCCTTGAATAGGTGAAGAGATGCTTTTAGGAGACAAAACTATAGATAGCAGAACCTGTTTTAGTTTTTCATAAGAGAGATGAGGAATATTTTGGATCAGGCCTATGGTGGTAGAGGATCCATTTGAGATATAGTGAAGAAATAAGTATGCAGGACCAAATGATGTCCAGCTCTGGTAGATGAAGGAGAAAGGTGTAGATAATAAGTATTAAGATTTCCAGCTGTTATTACACAGTGAGTCAGAGAGTCACTGGTAAAGACAGAAATACAGAAGGAAGATCAGAAATATTGTAAGAGAATTAAAGTTTGGTTTGAGGCACATTGGGCTTGGTAGTCAAGCAGTGAAAATCAGTAGAAATTGATTTTAGAAGCCCAATATGCTGGGTAGGGATTTGGGATGAAACAAGGTTAGGAATGACCAGCATCTCTGGTAGGTATGACTGTTTGGGTGACTGCCATCATGTTCCAGGTAAGATGAGAAGGTAAATAACTGTGATGGAGCAAAATGAAGCACTATGGTGACTGGCTTGGTTGAAGAATGGAGAGGCTTTCAAGCACAGGAATACTCAGGAAGTATGATGAGACCAACAACTTGTTGTGTCAGGAAATGTTTAGCAGGGTGTAATAGTATGGAAAAGTATTATGAAAGAAGAGTTGAAAAATGTCTGCTAAATTAGGCAGCAGAGATAATTGATGATGTTTGAAAAAACAAATGCTATTGACAAAACTATACCACATTGGGCGGAGAAGTAAATTGGGGAATTGAGACAGCAAGTAGACTTCTCTTTCAAGTACTTTGGATGATAGAGGGAGAAGATTAAATAGTAGCTACAGGACGATCATTTTGGTGGGGCGATTTTTCTTTGGGAGGGGGGTTGTAGAATATAGCAGGATTTTAGGTTGTAGGAAAGGAAGTTACCAAGATAGAGAAGTTGAAGATACAAGTCAAGTTCTGGCCATGTTCAGTTCCCATGTAAGCATCAAGGGCTGGAGTAAAGAGACAGAGAGTGGATTTTTATTGGTTTTTTATAGCATGCAGATGTCTGTACTCATAGAGCCTGTGTGGCCCATGTGTGTGAGACAGTTATAATGCCATGGTTTCAGGCACCTGAGAGAAGGAAAAAATGATAATTCTTGAAAGTGAATGGCCTGAGAGATGAAGAGAGTCTTGAAAGTTTATGATAGTTTTGGAATACTGCAGTTAACAACAACAATAGCAAAAGTAACCAAAGACATTCTAGAAATTATTTGATCTTAGTTTGTAGTAATAGCAGTATGTAGGTTTTATTATTTATTTATTTTCGATTCTTGGCATTGAGCTCAGGGCCTTCACACTGAGCTGCATCCGCAGCCCATTTTTAACTTTATTTTTATTTTGAGATGTGTCTTGCTAAGTTGCTAAGTGGCCAAGGTGGATTGAATTCACCACCCCCTTGCCTTAGCCTTCCAGAATCCTATGGAATGACAAGCGCATTGACTTTATAATTTGACTTGGTGATTTCGTCTATAAGTGTTGAGAAATAGATGGGAAGAGAATATTTCCTTTATGTCACTGGTTTTCAAACTGGACTGCTCATAAGAATCCGTTGGAGAAGTTTTAAAATGGGATACAACGTTATCCCCAGAGGCTCTAGATTGATTGGTACTGGGTCAGCAATATTTTTAAAAATTCTCATGTGTTTGACTCTGCAGCAAGAATTGAATGCTTTTCCTTTATACCAGTAGTCAGCAAATGTTTTTGGTAAAAAGGCAGATAGTAAATATTTTAGGTTTTGTAGGCTATAACATTTCTGTTGTAATTTCTCATCTGTGTCATAGTGTAGAAGAGACTTAGATAATATGTAAATGAATAAGCATGTCTGTGTTCCAATAAAACTTTTTTCTTTTAGATTTTATTATTAGTTTTAAATGACAAGTAAAGAGTGTATATTTCTGTTGTACATAATGTTATCAAATAAGCATAAATTGTGAAATAACTGAAAACTTTTTTGTGTCGAGAACACTAAAATTGACTTTTGAGCTATTTCACATACTATGTACATTTCTATGACCTACAGTCACCTCGTTGTGTAGTAGATATCTTGAGTTACTTCTAAGTGACTGAGATTTATATAAACAACTTCTCTCTGTGTCTCTACTTTCTCTGTTAGCCTCTGGTAATGGCCATTCTATTTTATGATTTTATGAATTAGACTTTTTCAGATTACACATCTTAGTGGGGTCAATTTGTATTTTTTTGTGCTTGGCTTATTTCACTTAATATAGTGCCTTCTGGAGTCATTCCTGTTGTTGCAGATGACATGGCTTTTTATTTCCTTGGCTGAGTAATATTCCATTGTGTATGTCTACCACATTTTCTTTGTCTATCAGTTGATGGATACTGAGGTTGATTTCACATCTTTGTTACTATGAGTAATGCAGTGTAATGATATGGACACTGAAGTTTAAATTCATATAATTTTCATACATTATAGAATATCTTTCTTCCAATTCTCTTTCCCCACCCCCACCCCCCCAAGCATTTGAAAATGTAGAAACCATTTTTATCCCATAGGCGACAGAGGCAGGGGCTGAAGTTTGCTCTGGACCTTGCTCCTCAAAAGATGGTTCTGATCTAGTGGCACAGGATAACTTGGAGCTAGCTAGAAATTCTGTTTTGAGTCAACTCTACTGAACCAACTGTTTGAAAACTCAAGTTTGAGCTCCATTCCTGCTGCTGTCTCAGTGAAGCTAGAAAATAGAGACTGTAATTCAGGTGTTCTGAATTGCTTAACAATTTGGATAGTCTGAATACAATTAAAAGTTGACAAGCCACTATCAAAATGAGGAATTTAATTTACCTTCTAGCACATATAGAAGATATACCTTGAGGCATACCATGGTTCTGAGAAGCAGAGCCAAATTTTTTGTTTTGCAGAAACTCTTTGAATTTATTCAGCAGTTTCTACCAGAACTTTGAGACTTTGGATGATTAAAGCTGGAAGAGATCTTTTTATTGTTGCTGTGTGAGAGGAAAATCATGGAAGAATATTAAATAACCCCAAGCTGGTATGCATAATCATAGTAAGACTGTTCATGACAGAAAGAAATAGCATGTCTTTTCCACCTTGTATAGATTTAAATGTTGAATTATTTAATCAAATAATACTTTATTCTGAGACTCCTTAAGGTATATTGAAAAGATGGATTTCAAAATGCCTTATTACAACACTGACATGAGAGAGGTTAATCACTTTTTTGGAGACTTGTATTTTCAATCTGTAAAATGAGGATAATGTTTTTGGACAAAATTTATTTATGAAGGTATTCTAAATGTTAAATATCTGGGAATGTGATTTGAAAGATACTGATTATTTTTCAGACATAAATTAATCCATGCAATTGTATGTTTCTCCGAGCTAGACCATGACTGTGTTTGTCAGTTGGCAAATGAACCATCAGGACTCTCTAAAATAGTGCTCTAGTTTAACTGAAGGGTTTGTTCTGTAAAAAAGAAACAATTCCCCTTTAGTTTCAGTTACTACAGTTAAGCCGATTTACTTCCCATTCGAATATGGCTAAGGATAAGATTAATAATGGAACCATTGCAAGACCCAAATGTGAATTCCCTCAGTATGTGGGGAAAACCACATGCATACAAATGTGCTTAACATTGATTTCCCACATAATTTATTTTGGCTAATTTCCTTTAAACTCATATAAATGTGTGGATTCAGTCACCTGTTGAAGAGTGTATTAAGCACTGACTTATTTTGTTCATTCATCTTCTTTTATTACTTCATTCTATCTCTTTTACAAAATATGAGCCATCACTTCGGTTCTTAAACAGTAATTGGACAAAGAAAAAAAGACAAGAGGCTGTTCAACTTTTATTTTACCCTGACGTGAACATGGGGAATGATCCCCTTCTGGCTTCCTACATTCCCTTTCAACACATTTGACCTTGTAGAGATTTTTAAATATTAACTAAACTAATATTAAAAATAATGTTGAGTTGATAGATAGTACCACCAGAGGTGTTAGCTCAAGGCCACTTTAAGAATCAAAAGCCCTAATACTTACTGAAATGGTTAAAATTGTATGCAAATTCTTTCCCCAGTCATTTCGCCCTATACACTTCTATGATGTATACATTATGCTCTAGCCGAACCAGACTGTTTCTCAAAGGAGCATGCATTTTTCTGCGGTTGGAACTTTGCATATGGTATTCTCTAGCCCTCTAGCCACCTCTTATGGGCTGAATTCCATCCATTCTTCAAGGCTCAGCTCTCAAACCTCCTCATTCACATATCCTTCCTGATCCTGCCAACTGGATGTGATATTTATCTCCTCCGAGCCCTCAGAGCACTTTATGTGTACCTCTCTGATGGCACTTAACTCATTTTGCCTTATGTTTTAGTTATTTTGTGACCTTGACTTCTTCCCTCCACTAGGCAGCTGGAGAGCAGGGACTATGTCTTCTTTATTCTTAAACTCTTGAAAACTAATGTGTCTGTTTCCTTAAAAAGATAATTCACAAAGAGAATAAGGACAAAGTGATCAGAAAAGGGACGTTATATCAAGCCCAAGTTTGTTTTTCCCTTTCGTCCAAATGTGTTCAAAGGGCAACATATTTAATAAAAAGATTGTATATTTATTAGAAGTAGAAATATACTATGCTAGGTGAGTGGATGAAAACATATGTAGAGAATGTAGAGATGCAAGAGAATGTAGAGATAATGAGGAAGAGGAAAAGGAATGTTGATATTCTTATGAGCATGAGGAGAAGGTGAGCTGGAAACTCATTTGGACATGTCATGGGTGCTGTTGATGTCCTCTTCCATATCTCTTATGTTAACTTGCAGTTAGTTACTCTACTCTCCAGTAGATTCCCACTTCAAAAAACTGCATTTCCCTGAATCTCTGAGATTACTTCGTGTCACAGGATTCTTGTTTATCTGACACAGGGCAGCTCAAAAATGCCAGGGGTTTCTAGTGTCAGTGGGCAGTACTCAGCCAGTGAGGTATGAAGGTCAGTGATTGAATATTTTGCCTTCTCTACTTTCTGAGGTATGTCTTAGATGATTTTTTCAGAAAGTTTTGAGTGAGATTAAATCTTGGCCAGGGCAATAATCTGATCATTGTCACATTCTTTGGTGTTTTTTCTCCTTTCCAAATCTTCTTTTCATGTATCCCTACATTGTGCTTTCCAGGGCTTATTCTAAGACAGTTTGTTAAGTAAAGTTGAAATCTTGGCAATGAATAAATTTTCTCTATGATAGGGTCCATTCTTCATATTAATGATATCATAGTGGCAACTGCTACTGATAAAAGAATCATAGATTAATTAGAATGGTAAAAATGTGGTTCAACCAACTTCACTTCACAGAAAGAAATTTGGAGGGATCTTGGGGAGGTTTGTGCAGTTAATAAAGGATCAATTTATAAGAGGATGATTTTGGGTTATAGACAACAGTTATTTCATTGAGTCTTTATGCTTGAAAGTCTAACGTGTACTACATATACTTGCGTCTCCATATGACTGTTCATGAACAGACAAAGTAAAATAAATGTGGTATACATCTACACCACATAAATTTGTTATGATTGATTGGTTTTCTCCTGCCAATGCAATGTGCCAAGTGAATTTAGAAGGAACGAACTAGGTAGATTTTCAATGATGCTCTTTTTAATTAGTGAAGAAGCTTCTGTCCTACACATTTTTATTAATATATGTTATTGTTTTGATCTGGAATGTCCCTCAAAAGCCTCATGCATTTTGATATAGTAGGATATTCATGGAACCATGTGCTGTTTGGAACTGCCTGGCTAGAAGGGGCAGATGCTTGGGGCTTAACCTGGAGGGATTATGTCAACTAGTCGAGATTAAAAAACACCTAGGGCAGATCTTTCTATACATATGATTGACATGTGGGCCAGCAATGAGAGAAGAATGCCTACCCTGGATATGGGTGGCTCAACTGGCAGCTTGAACTACATAAAAGGAAGGAAGAAGAAGCATTGTAACAGCATTTTCTGGGAAAGTTCTGGCCTTTGCTTTAATTTCCAGACATTGTCTAGCTCCTCTGTCACTTGGCATTCTGTGTGCCATGCCATGAGGAGGAGCTTTTCTTTGACTAGGCCTCCACCACGTGCTGTCAGCATTACTGGCTGCCTATGAATGGACTGTTTGAGACCTTCTGAAACTGTGAGATAAAACAAATCTATTTTTTTTCTTTTGAAGTATAAATGTGTCAAGTATTCTGTCCCAGCAATGAGTGGTTAACTAAGACAGCATGTCTATGTGATATACAATACTTATGTTAAACTTCGGAATTTTATACACATATGTATCACAACAACTATCTTTGTGTCTTTATGGATGCTTAGATTCCATTGTGTATAGGTACCACAACATCTTTTAACCATTCCTGTATTTATGGGCAGGTAGGTTGTTTTCAAGATTTGGCATGTGTCTTTTTGGTATGTTGACTTTATTTCTTTTGGCAGCATGTCCTGTAGAGCAGTAACTTGATCAAATGGAATTTCTATTGTCAGCTTTCTAAGAAATCTCCAGGCTGCTTCCCATGATGGTTGAAATAGGTTGCATTCCCACCAGCAGTGGAGTAGAGTTCCTTTTTTTTAATACCCTCATAAACAGTTGTTGTTTTCTGAGTTCTTAATATAGGCCATTCTCATTGGAGTGAGGTGAAACCTCAACATTATTTTCCTGATGGCCAGTGATAAAGAATACTTTTTCATGTGCTTGTTGGCCATTTGTACTTCTGAGAAGCTTCTTTTTCTTTCAGCTGCCCACTTCTTGATGGGGCCATTCATTTTAGAGAGTTTCATGTTTTGAATTCTTTGTATATTTTTTCCCCCATTTTATTGATAATGTACAAGTGCAAAATTTAAGGTTTACAATGGAGTTAAGCATTTTGTGCACATACATATCTTGTCAAAGTGACAAGGGCTTTCCTGCTCTCCTTTTGTCCCTCCCCTTACCTTCCCTTCCCTCTCTCCACCACCACCTTGCCCCCCACTTTCACTTTGTCTTTTGTCTTAAGTTCCATGAGATAGCTGTGGTCTGGGTCTCGGATATCAGAGAGACCATTCAATGCTTCACCTTCTGCTTCTGACTCACTTCACTAAGCATGATATTCTCAAGTTTCTTCCATTTGCCTGTAAAAACCTCCCCGCTGTTGGACTTTACAGATGCATAGTATTCCATTGTGTGTAAATACCACAGTTTGTGTATCCACTGGTCTGTTGATGGGTATTTTGGTGACTTCCATGTTGTAGCTATTGTTAGTTGTGCTGCTATGAACATGGGTATACATATATCTCTGTTGTATGTTGTTTTGGCCTCTTTTGGTTATATTCTTGATAGTAATCTTTTGTCTAAACTGTTGCTGATGAATATCTTTTCCTGCTCTGTGGGTTTGACCATGCATGTTTTTGACTGTTTATTTTGTTGTGCGAAAGCTTTTTAGCTTAATGCATTTGTTGATTCCTGGAAGATTTCTTATGCGGTTGGTGATCTGTTCAGAAAAATCCTTTTCTGTTCCTATGTCTTATAGGATTTCACTTATTTTGTCTTTTAGTAGGTTCAGTGTTTCCATTTTGATGTCCAATTCTTTGATGCGTTTTGATCTGGTTTTAGTATGTGGTGAAATATATGAGTTAAATTTCATTCTTCTGCATGTGGAAATCCAGTTTTCCCAGCACCATTTATTGACAATGCTGTGTTTTCTCCAGTGGTTTATTTTTGCCCCTTTGTCAAGAATCAGGTGACTCAGAGTGTTTGGGTTTGTTTCAGTAGCTCAACTCTGTTCCACAGGTCCTTCTGTCTATTCTTATACCAGTACCATGTAGATTTAATCACTTTTGTTTTGTAGTATTTTTTGGAGTCTGAGATTGTGATTCCTCTGGCTTTGCCCTTGTTACTTGGAATTGCTGTAGAAATTCTGGGTGAACATTTTTTTTTCATGTATTTTCTGCCCATTTGTACTTCTTGTGAGAACTGTCTATTCATTTTAATTGCTCATTTTTATTTAAGTCTTTGATTTTGGGTCTATTTTTCTTCAGGTTTTTTTTTTTCTCTAGTCTAGTCATCAGCCCCTAGTCTGGGGTGTAGGTGGTAGAAATGTTTTCCCATTATGTCTGTTCTCTCTTAGTGAAGAAGCTTAAAGATGGCCAATATTCATTCACCCCTGGTCAGGGATTTAAAGAAATTCAGCATACTGATTTTTTTAATGTATGTGATAGGGTAGTATTTATTTATATCCATTTATATTTTACTATTTTTATCTGTTCAAGCTAAATTTTTGGGTTAACTTTAAGGGAAGAAAACAACAAAAACCAAAGCAAAAGAACTCAAAAACTTATACCTTGAGGGCCACAGAAGGTATGGAAGAAGATGTGAATGAGAATGAATGGTGACAAGAAACCAAACTTAGTATTTCTTAAGCCATATGGGAAATTTATTATTTAACATAACTGCTAGGCCCAGGCATGGAACTGCTCTTGAAGTGGGAAGATTCATGACTTCATGTTACTGGGATTGTTTTCAAGCACTGATCCTTATGAGGTACTTCTGTTCTCAGACAGTGTATAGTGGATGCCAGAAACTTAATAGTCTTTTCATCAAAGTAGAGGAGAGCAGAGCAGAAAAGTCACTCAGACCAAAGTTAGGGATTGTTTCCCTCTAGATCTCATTTAGTTTGTATATCCATCTCCAAACAGAGATCAGGATAATGAAATGAGCATATCAGTTGATTTCACTTTTTGCTTCTAATCCATACTCCATTTTTTCTTGTTTTATTGCATTAGTTAGGCCTTCAGGTACAATGCTGATTACAAAGAGTAGGACCAGGCATTCTTGGCTTACACCTGATATTAGAGAAAAACCGTTTAGTGTTTTACCATTTAGTATGATACAATTTGTAGGTTATTCATAGATTTAATCTATCAAATGGAAGCAGTTCTATTCTATTTTTAATTTGTTAATTTAAAAAATCAGATTGGTATGAAATTTCACTACATGCTTTTTCTGCATGAACTGAATCGATCATGTGCTTTTTCTTCTGTCAGTGTGGTGAATTAGTTTAATGAATTTAATCTTTGTTTATTGGTGTAAATGCCACAAAATCATAAGTTTCTGGACTCAGTTGTGTGATGTTTCTTTTTAATTTGCAAGTCCAGAGTTTTGAGGACTATGGGCTTATTTTGTGTTATCTAGTTTTTGTATTAGGGGATATTGACCTTATGAAATTACATGAAAAGTATTTTCTTCCGTTTTCTGAAAGAGCTTGCATAGGACATTTAAATTATTTTAATTTGTAATGTCACACACTTCAAGGGCAGAGACAATTTTACTCAAGTGTTGGGAGAGGGAAAAAGTTTAACAAATTGAGATGCCATTGCTGCAAGAATTAAGAGTAGAAGCTGAGTGACAGAGACACAAATCACTCTTATGCACAATGAGACGGGGGAAGGCTCCTTGTCACCAGGATGGGACGAGACTCCTTATGTTGGTAGAAAGAACTTGCAGAAGCAGCTCTTCTTACTGGCTAACCCCCTGCTAGCCTACATGCCAGTGTCTTTCTACTGGTGTGTGTCTGCATTCTGCTGACTTCTCCTCTGCTTGACTAAGTGGCACAACACAGGGTCAGTGGCTGTTCATTCCACCTTGACCAATCTCCAGGGATAAAGGCTGAACCTCCACCCTTGGGCAATAAAGTGGATGTGAGAGTGACGGAGATGTGGGAGGGGAAGTGTTGTGCACACCTGTACTTGAATGGGTTTTAACTGAGCCAGATGGAGCCCTCCTGCGCAGGTGATCATCACATGAAGACTGGTTCGTCCCTTTGAAGTTACTAAAATGCTTTTATTTTATATCTTCCTTTCATCTTCCTGTTGATCTTCAGCTGTGATTTACCTTTTACTTGTCAATAGTGAGGTACTTGTCTTAACTTCTGAGATTAAGCAACGATAACTGGGTTTGATTCATTTTCCTTCTGAACTAGTCCTGTGCTTAAAAAGGCTCTGATATTTTATATAAAGTTTCAGTGTGAGATCTTAAACAAAATTTTTCCTCATTACTAGCTGGTAAAAATTTTATATGGGCTTTTATTATACTAAATCTGAGAAATCATTGTGTGGCAACATAGAATACAGCAGTGCCTTGAACCAGTCTCTTAAGATTTTTAGAGTGTCTGTTATGTGCAAAGTAGCAATTGGGCCAGGCTGGCGGGGTTAGACACTGGCCCTCCCTCCACATGATCTCCAGTCCTGTAAAGTGGGAATGTTGGGCACTAGGACTGGAGAACAAGACAAGGAAGTGGAATAGGAAATGAGAGGCTACTAATTTATTTATTTATGTAGGCCACTATTACCACCGGAGCAGAACGTGACCAATTAAATAGGAACAGTAGGTTAAGGACTCTTTATCCTCTGGGCTTACTCTTCAAAATTTCCAGGCCACATGGTGGGCATTCAGTTAATCTAAGAAGTGATTAAGCTCTAGGGAAAATGAACTCATAATGATTAAATTCTGATTTTAGCTAGAAGCTAGTTTAATAATCTAAAATAGGAAATCTCTCTTCCTTGATGGAAAGTTTACATAAAAATCGGAAATAGTAAGAGCAATAAATCAAAACCAGAAATCAACTTGAGTGAGTATAGAGTATTTGAACAAAGAAGGATTCCTAAAGAAAAGCCAATCCCAAGTTGTCAGTACTCTTGCCTCATTAAGGATCTTCTCCTCTTAACCGTTTCTTTATTTCTGGGAGGCTTTCAAAATGCTGCAATATAATATGCTTGGTTTCAACACTTTTCTGTTTTTTTCCCCCCAGCAAGTATTACTAATTGCTTCGTGGAAACCACATTTAGTGAGCACTCCTAAAAATAATAGCTAATATTAATTGAATGTTTATGTGTAAGTTACTATTCTAAATTCTTCATGTGGATTATCTCCTTTATCCCTCATAAACACTATGAAATAGATCTGATTATTGCCATGTTCTCAGTTAGAGTAATTGAGTCATGCAGAAGTTAGACATTTGCCAAAGGTCACAGAGTTAGTAAGAGTGGGCTACGATACAACATGTGCATTTATATTTTGGAATTCTGCCTCAGTCTTTTCTTTTGATATGTTGAGACATTGGGGATAATTTGGTATCATCTGTTTTCCTTTCTGATAAAGTGAGTTTTTTTATGTTATAGTGAGTATAGAAGGTTATGGGAGCTTAGGATTTGAGCGATGTAGACAGCAAATCTGCTGTTCCTTTTGCTCTTCTTCACATCCCAAGGCTTGGACATCACTTGCTTTAGCTAAGAAGGGCAATGTTATAAACTTCCATCGTGGGAAAATTGATAATAAGGCAGGAAAACAAGTCTTGAGAATAATATGCCAGTGTATAAAGGCAGGGAAAAATTTTACCTTCCAGATACTGTTTATTTGCATTTGCTGTCATTTTGTTCTTTCTTTAAAATTCACTCATGAAAATATTTTTTTTGGCTTGAATGTGTGTGCATTTTAACAAGATCTACCTTAAGTAATTTTTGAAATAAAATGGTCTCTCTCTCTCTCTCTCTCTCTCTCTCTCTCTCTCTCTGTCTCTGTCTACTTTTTGAGAGACTCTGTCATTATTTCATCCTGATTGGGTATGATCCACTCTTTTTAGGGTGAGAGGAAGTACATTCTCCAAATGGCTTAAGTTTTGGCCACTCCAGAAGAAGCACTGCCAGCTTTACTATTTATTTGTGGTTTTAGTGGTGAGGACTACTGTCTTTCCACGGATTTAGGTGAGAACAGAAGAGACTTTTACTGGAAACCGTGTGTTGCACTTCACTTGATTACCAGTAGGTTAGAGGCAGCACAGGACATGATTATGTACATGGGAGCATTATCTAGCCTTCACATCTATGATACTTAACTACATTTTAAACTGTAACTGTATTTCTCATGTTCTATGTTTTGTCTTTTATGTATTTTTCCATTGCATTTCTTTTGCCTATAGGGAATAGATGACTATAAAATATATCATAAACACACTAGTTTCCTTTTTGCCTTTATTGGTCACAGTTTTAGTAGGTTTTATACAAAAAATCAAGTCTTTTTGCTACAGGTCTGGCAGAAATATTAGGAAGTAGAAAAGCTCATCAGTATTAAAATCTCCTGTCCATAAATAAGAGTTCCATTCAAGGTTTGTTCACTGATAAATAAGATGTGTTATGTTTCATGAAATTGGGTAGTGTTTTTATCTACCACACACTTGAATAAGATGTAGTTTAGTTATGTTTCTGTGTTAAAAGCAGTGGCAACATTTTCAGAAACATTGACTCTTTCTGGAAAGACTGCCATCCTAAAAGAGCAGGGGAATAGCATCTGTGCAGGAGGAATGATAACAGTACTTTAAACTGTTAGTACTTTGGGGAATAGCAGAAAAGTTACCATAAGCATAAAAGTGGAGGAGTCATTTTACAGTTCAATAGGAATGTTTGTACCACTCAGACAGATCACGGATACCTGAATGCAGGACAGAGTACCTAAAACTTTTACTTTTGCTTTCGGTGTGGGTAGATTATTTTGAACTTTCTCCTGTCTCCCCCCACCCCATGGGAAAATGGAACTACCTAATACAATTTGATGGCAAGTGGGTACCCATATTTTTCTTCATCTATACAGCAAACAGGTTGAGTTGACAGTGTGAACATGCTCTTTTAATCTGTGATGATGAGTTTTGAAAATAACATCCACTCCTGGAGACTTTTTTTGTTTGACTGCTGGCTAGGTGGAACAGTACATTGCATTGTTGGCCACTTCTTCCTTTCTTCCATGGATTTTCTTCTCAGGATTTTGCAACAAAAATATCTTCGTTACTTTTTCATTGATGGGATATATTACTTGATAACCACAACATAAGAAAGGAAATGTTTATTTTATCTCAGCTTCAGAAAAATCTCAGTCTATTCATAGGTGGCCAGGAATGGTTGAATGACTTTTTTGAGGCCTAGCCAGAGAGAAACTTTCACTAAATGGTGTAATAGGAATCTGGGAGACGAATTGAAAGTGCAGAGCTAGCCATATGTCCTTCCAGGTCGTGCCCCACCTCTGAATGGCACAGGAAATAAGTGGATTAACCCCCGTGATTGAATTGCTTTCCAAATATGAGACTATTGGGTGACATTCTAGTTTGAAATTGCAACAGTAGAATAAAGAGGTAAGGAAGGGATGAGGGAAAGGAACTGCATTGGCTTCAGTGAGCAATGCAATGAAAAGTGGCTGGGTGGGAATCTCTGGGGAGCTGAAGCAGTCACAGGAGCATAGTCTTGTGCAGTGTGAGGGTAGTTGCTCAGACATCAGGAGACTTCACTTCTTGGCAACCTTGAGTAAGCTGTGCCCGATTTCTCTGGGTCTGAGTTTTCTCATCAGAGATGAAAAATTAGAGCTTAAGAGGCTATTAAGGGGAGGTGACCTTGAACTTACTTGGTATACAAGGCTGATGCTTTGTGCAAGAGTGAGAACCAAGATGGAGACTTGTGTTGTCATTCTTTCTTTTCCCCAATTATATTTGCTAATATTAATTTACTATACGCGATAATTAACAGTTACCTTGAAGAATTGGTGCACTTTCATAATCAGATCTTAACCATTTTTACTTCCCCTTCCCCTCCCACTATCCTGTCTCCCTCCCACCCCAGATCTTTCTATCTCTGCTAAGTCTACCTTCTTGTTTGCTAGCATCTAAATTTTATTTGGCTTTTTAAATTATTTGTACTTCCAGTTAATCATACAAGAGAAACAATGGGATATTTAACTTGTGCCTGTTTTATTTTATGTAGTGTTATGGTCTCAAAGTACATCCATGTTCCTAAAAGTGACCTACATTTATCCTCTTTATGGAAGAGTATAAACTCTAGTTGTAGTTGTTACTCTCCTTTTACACACAGAGGAGATTTTGATGGACATTTGCTAATGAAACTATGTTTAGAGAAAAATGCTTCTCAAATCAAAATCTCCTTAAAAGGATGCCACACTGTACCAGTTCTTATCATAGAGAGATGTGCCTGAGCAGTGCTGAAGTTAGTTGTTATTGCTGATGCTGGCGTTGTCATTGGATTGTCTGAGCTTCAGCTTAAAATACAACAGCAAACTCTCTTGTAGGCTGAGCAAAGATACTTGGTTCAGTTTCAGTGTCAAGGCCCTTTCACCACATTACATGCAAGCCTATCTCAACCTTTCTGCAAGCTGTGTAGGAAATCAGAGATGAGAGTCTAATGGAGCCCCAGAGATGCTGAAGAATTTAAATAGCCACACCTCTCAGTTAAGGCATTAGGTTCCCAATAGCTCAAACGTAAGAAAATTTCCACCTCTTGTGTTCAGTGAGCTTATCCTGATGTAAATACAACTTATTCAGTGTTTCATGTAGATTTTTAAACTGATAGAAGATACAAGTATTAGAGAAGGTATGTTATATGAACATGGACCTCAGTTTTTCCATTTCTATAATCAGAATCATGCCTTTTCCTTTTCCATTACCATTAAGATAGTATTTCCTGTTGTACAGTTAGTGTTTGAATATGCAATGCTTTAAATATTACAAAGCACATTTTCTTTACTTCTTATATTATAGTGCTACTTAATGGCAATAATTTACAAAGTTAACATTTTTAACAATTAAGAAATGTCCTTTTCAATTTATGAAATTATAAAATCGTGCTTCATACTGATTTTAATTATGATGCCATTAGGAGAGCCAAGTGGCCTGTTTAGGATAGAATGTTAACCTGATTAGGTTTTGTTCAAAATTCTGAGGTAATTTAGAATATTTTTCTTTTATTCAGAAAGTCGTAACTTAGTCATAAAAACATAGCTGAGGGATAAGTATGCCCAAAATTTGTCATACTCTTGAGAAGTATTTGAATGAGTAGATAATACTGGAAAAGTCCTGTTTTTAGGTACTTGTTCGTATTCAATAATAGCTGATAGAATTCTGAGATCTCATGATAATCTTTTGGCTTGGGAGGTGACATAAAGATTCCCTTAGCTACTTTTGTTGAGTTTCAAATTATACATCTGGAGAGAAAACTGGAAAATATGATATTCTAGGCCTAATGTTTAAAATAAATGTTAACATCTGCCTTGTGCAAATAAAAACATAAAAATACTTTTTTTGAAAAAAGAATAAAGATCTTTGGGTCCCTCTTTCTGCAGCAAATAAAACAAAATATGAATAAAAATGAGATTTTAAATGCACAAACCTACAGAAAACATTTAAAATTTACCATACCATCACCAGATAAATGTTTGTTGTTGATGTTTTCTTGTTGAGTCAAGACAAAGTTCTCCTTGTCTTACTTGGCTCTGTGAATACTAACTACAATTAATGTACCAACATGCTATCTTAAAAAGTGGATAAAATGGATTTTAAAATTTAAGAACAATCCCATATATTTTTTAATGAAGATATTAAAAATAAAAAAACACGTGCCAGAATATTATCTGAAATTTTGGTAAACATTCATTTAATGATATCTTTTAAGTTGGTGAAAATATAATGTATACCAAAGTGAGATAAACTATGTCATTATTTATGTACTGATAAAAAAGTTGTCCAATTTAAGTATTAAGAAGACAGAACTAGTAAGCTTTAGGACTTAAGATAGTGGCAGAAAATAAAAGAATGAAGTGTTGTTGGTCTCAGTTTGTAAGTATTGAAGAATGAACAACAATGACAATATTTAGCTTTTGATTTTCTGTCATCCAGTTTTGGCAAGCTTCAACTCAAAAAATTTGGCAGATTTCAGCTTTTTTTCTTTTATGTCCCATGATGTCAAAGAATGAAATCATGGATGAAGAAGGCCAGGTGTAGAACAGCAAGTCTTTATTTAGCAACAAAGGATAAATGAGTAAAAGATCCCACTATATGGGAGGGGTTCCTGAGTGCTCCCACTCAAGGATTTCAGATTTTAGAGGTCTGTTGATTTTGATGCAGCAAGCTTTTCCAAGTTCTTCAGACCAAATGTGATTTTCTGAAATTGTAGTAGTCATTATGTAAAAAAAAAAAAAAAGTTTAGAAGGTAAATTGAAGGTAATTTCTTTGGTTTTTAAGTGAATGAACCTTTCTTAAACTTGAAAACCATTTTCATTAGTTATTTTTTCAAATTTTTAAAGAAAGATGGTCTTAGTTGTCAATATATAATCTTAGTTGCCACTTGCATATTCTGTTTATCCTGTATGGTGGAGCCAGTGTTGAGAACATATTCTTTGGTGGTTTTTGTAGAGGTGCTCTTCAATAGTGGTAATTTAAAGAATCTACCAAATTTCATTTGGACATTTTTGTTCCCAGAAGCCATGTTAGAAACTGACTGTGGCAAACTGAGAAAGTTGGACTTTCCTTGGCTGTTCATATCCCTCATCAAATGCCTTCTCATTTTCATCTACAGAATGTTACTTCCTGGAACACTTCTCTGGATTAGTTCACTGCTATGCTTTCTCACCAACTTCTGCCTTTCCTGCTGGATTGTACCTTTTATCACTAAATAGTGACCATCTTTGTCTCTTCTGATCTGCTTTGGTTTGAAGTCTGCATTGTCTGAGAATAGTATGCTACCCTTGCTTGTTTGCAGGTTCCAGTAGCATGGAGTATTACTTTCTAGCCTTTTACCTTCAGTCTGTATGCTTCTTTATGTGTGTAGTGTGTCTCTTACAGACAACCAATGCTTGGGTTTTGTTTTTTTGATCCCCTCTGATGGTCTGTGTCTTTTGATTGGTGAATTAGTACCATTAGCATTGAGCATAATTATAGTAGGATTTTTACTGAATCCTACCATTGTCCTTTCAAGTGTTGATTCTTTGCTTTTTCTTTTTGTTACACCTTTTCTTTAGATTTTTTCTTTCCTTTGTGTTCTTTGGTACTACTTATGTCTCTTTCAAATTCTTTCAAATTTTTTATGCAATGCTGGGCTAGTGTTCGCAAATTTCTTTAGGAATTCTTGGTCTTGAAAGATTTTTTCTTTCCCTATTGATTTTCAGGAAAAATTTTGCTGGGTATAACAACCTGGGTTGACATTTGCTGTCTTTTAGAGCTTGAAAGATTTTGCTTCTGGTCTTTTGGCCTTTAAAGTTTGCATTGAGGAATCTGCAGTAATTCAGATGGGTTTGCCTTGGTATAATATTGTCTGTCTTTCTCTTTGTAGCTATATATTTAAATCTCTCAGTGATGTAAACTTCTTTTCTGAGTACAAGCACACAGATCCACATGGCTCTGGACTGTATATTCTGTGTCATTGTCTCCTACTGCCTCAGTTTAACTCTAATGTCATACTCTGGGCTTATGGCAAGTTTAGACACTTGTGACTAAAAACCCTCTGTGTTACTTTTTAATATTTTCATGCCTGTTGTTAGCTGTGTATACTTTCAGAGAAGGTTTTGAGTCAAAATATCAAATTAAAAATTTCAGATTTCAAATGACAGTGCTGTAAATATAAAAATTAATATGGTTAGGTTTGGCTTTTAGCCATAATCTGATCTTCCATCCTGGATTGTGGCAGTAGTCAAGTTTGTAAGCTTCTTGTAAGTTTTATAGATTACTTTGTATAGGTCGTATACTTTTTTATGTAGTTTTTTCATATTTCAGGAGTTATAGTGGCAGGATTTTCCCCAATTGTACAATGTAAACATGTAATATATACATGTAATATAAGCATGGTAACTGCTTATGTTATATATGGCTTAAAATTGAACACATAACCAAAATCCTTTATGTTTTCTAATTAGTTCAGTTCAGATGCTTTGAGTTTCCAATCTCATTTAATTACTTTTAATTATCCTCTTGAGTCCAACTTAATAATGCTTGTCTTGTATCATATATAATTTCTTTGTTCATATGACATTATTTTGTCTGGTATAATTCAGGCAATAGAAAAACTGTATAGGTTTTTCAGGGACTCAGAAAGTATGTTCTCCATGTCTGAGTGCTGTGATTAAAATTAAGGGCTCTGAAACATGACTGCTTGGTTTGGTCCTCACTCTGCCATCTCCTTAGGCAAGTTGCTTATGTTCTTTGTGCCTTAGTTTTATCATTGATAAAATGAGGTGTTTTCAAAATTTAAATGAATTGCTATATATAATAATGCCTATGATGGTACCTGGATTGTGCTAAAATGTGTTAGCATTTGCCATTATTGATATTCTATTTGCTCAAAAGTTTTGAAATAAGTTTGATTTAGGTATGTCTTTTATGGATGAGTTTTTTTTTTCTTTGAATTCTAATTTGTATAGTACCGTTCTACTTGGTTTTATTTCTGACATGAGATTTGAATTTCAAGAGTCCTTTTGCTGTTGTCTTTCTTTTGTGTCTTTAAATTTTTTGTTATATTACTAATCTTTGTTTCTTCTAGCAATTTGAGGAACAAATATATATATATATATATATATATATATATATAATATATATATATACACACACATACACAGACATATGTATATATACTTTAATTTTTATTAAGAGCTATTTTCCTTTTAAAATTAATTGATAATGTATTTTTCTAATTACCAACATTAAGAATCAAATTGTCCTATCATGTGTTTTGAGGGAATTTGTGCCAGACAAAAATTTATGCCCTACCTCAAACCATAGTTTCTGGATTCTGTTGCTGTATTTTATTATTTATGGTTTCACTTACTACTTAAGGCAGTTTTTATTCTTCTATTTCTTTTAATAATTGATACACCCTTTTGTCTTATTTTATACTTTGGTAGCTATTTGAATATAATTCTGAGATAGGGTATGTATGGTATCTGTTCTCATACGTTTCCTGACACAATTTGCAAGTTTTTTTAAATCTTTGCTTTCCATGGCTGATACATTACTCCAGCTTCTTGTTTTTTTCTCCAGAATTCATGAGTGATATATTTTTAGACCTTTTCCAGAATCTGATATTACTTTCTGTTTTCTGTATAAGGAAATGAGAATTTGTCTGACTATAGAGCTCTTGAGAAGGAATCTTTCTGTGTTCAAAACTCTGTAAGTTTATCCTGTCACTGATGCTGTGAGGAAGTAATCTATACCAATTTGCTTTTTAATTTTACACATTTTGGACCATTCTATTTGAAAAAATATTCATTAGGATTTGTGTAGGTTTTATTAACTGTACCCTGTATAAAATGATGCTTTCTAGACAGCAAGTTTAGGTTTGCCTTTAGCTCAATAATTTTGTTTTTTTACAGAAAAACTCTGATTAGGCTAAAAGAATACAGACCAGGAAAAATGAGTCATTTTGCTTCTAACTAATACCCTGAGAAGAATCAAAGAGCCATTCATTCATAAAAAGTGGTAGAGTGTTTTTTTATGCCCTCTTTAATCTTTCCTAACCCTGTTCAAGGTTCATGTGCCCTCCCTGTGGTTGGTGTTGTTGATGGTAAATATGATATAAATAACTTTTTGCTCCAAGACAGAAGTCCAAAGGCCCCAGAAGTTTCATATCTGGTCATTCTTTTTGTAATGTTCCCAACTCATAAAAACTTCTCTGTTATCTCAGAGACACTGATTGTCCAAAGTCCTCATGGTTATCACATTGGAAGCCACTCTCCTCTCATTGGCTTAGATCCTCCTATGTGTGACCTAAAACTAGACTTAGTTCCTTTGTGTATATTGAACTTATTGGAAGACATAGTTTGACTATGAACTAAAAAATATCTAGTGGCCCAAATGTGCTGTGCAAGACAAAATTCTTACTATTATTTAAAGTGATTGCACTTTGTCAAATAAGCTGATTATTTTTCCTCCTTTCTTTTTTCTAGGATGAGATGAACAACAATAGTAACAACCACAATTTTGCTTTTAAGGAAAGTTTCTCATGCAGTATTGGGTGCTTTGTCTCATGTGTTGAAATTTCTTCTAATACATTATTTGTATGTTGAATTTTCATTTTATATTTTCAGAATTTTTATTATTTTTTCACAATTTAAACATTTTTGCTCTTTTCTTCTTTAATCTCATCTGGCTTTGTAAATTTGTCCTCTATATGATTAATGAGATCATCTATGATATAGTTTCTGACCTTTAAAAGTTTTCGTACAATTTTAGATTCTAGTAAGGCTTTCCCCCTCTCCCCTCTTCATTACTTTCTTTTAGAAAAATCTATTAATTTCTTGTAGTTTTTTTTAAATTTCATCGAGAGTTCCTGAAACTTATCTTTATTTGCTGCCCTACTGGGTTAAGTTATGCTCTTTAACCTTTTACATACTGAATTTATTTCTATTTGCATGGCGGAATATCTTCATGGAAATAATTTCTTCTTTTTATATTTACCCATCCTTAAATGAACCAGAATTTCTTTTGACCTAGTATTTGCCAAAAAGAAAATAGCACGAATGTCCTTTTTAAGACCTGTAAATATTCTCTTGAATGGTGTTAAGATCTTTCTCTCAGATTTAAGTTGTTTTGCTGAATAGAGTAAATTTTATTTAGTGATCCAGCAACTTGGAGGAAGTTGGAGGCATGGAACACCCAACCAGGGAAATATCCTTTCTGCTTGGCTTCTTGTCTGTACGTAGGGATACTGCCATTCCATGGGCCAGTTTTCCATAGATAGTTTCTTTTTCCTCTGGCTTTCTCTCAAGAATACTGCTTGGCTGTGTCTGGCTTTGTTCCTGGAGCTTCTGCCTACTGTGTCAGGCAAAATCCCCACTTCAGTAATGAAAGTTAGATTCTGAACTCACTTCATTTACCAAAATAAACTCCAGATGGATTAAAGATTTACATGTAAAAAAATAAAAACCTTACAACTACTTGAAGAAAACAAGAGAAAATATTTATATGCTCTTTACACAGAAATGTACATTAAGTCTAGGATCAGGGCAAATTAAATTACTGATAGAATTAATGATATAAAAATGGACAGTGACTATAGATAACAATGCTTTATATATCTTTTGTATAATATATAAAACTATTTGTAACATGAGCTGATGGTAAGAGAGCAATCCATATATATATATATATATATCAAATTAATAAGGAATAATAGAAAAACAAGCAACGTTAACAGCTGTTTCATAAAAAAAAGTATGACTGGCTAATAATAACATGCAAATAGCCTTTACATGTCCTTAGTAATGCTATCCATGCACATATTAACAGTTATAATTTCCTTTATTATATTAATAAATGTAAAGAAAAAGTAATAATACTTCTTTAGTATATCCTGGGAACCTCTCTAAAACTTTATTTTTTAAATGACTGTGTACCATTTCACTTTTAATATATTTCACATTATAATATCATTTATTTTTGTGTAAATGAACAGTGTATTGTTTTTATTTTTAGGATTGTAATAAACCTATTTTTCTACTTAAATAGAATTTGGGTATAGACTATCAAGAATGGCATTTTAGGTAGGTATGGTGGCATATACCTACGATTCCAGAACTTTGGGAGATTGAGGCTGGAGGATGGTAATTCAAGCACAAGTTTGAACAATTTAACAAATTGGCAAGACCCTTTCATCTCAAACTAAAATAGTAGTAATAATTATGATGATGATGATGATGATGATGATGATGATGATAAAAGAGCCAACAAAATAACTCAGTTCAGTGGTCCTAGTTTCAATTCTTATCATTGCAAAAATCAAAACAATACAAAAATCTACTGGGAAAACAAAACTGAATAGCAATGATATTTTAATAGTGAGTTCTTTGATTTTTATGGAGTTAGATTTTTTTTGTTTTTTAGGTGTCTTCATTTTCTACTAGTTTCCCCCCATTTTATTAATATATATGTTTGAGTAGTTTGTACACATATATTTCATGTCAAAATTAACAATTCCTTCTCCTCCTTTTTGGCCCTCCTGCACCCTCTGTCTCTCCATTAACTCCTGCTGTCACATCTATTTGATTCTATAAAATGACTGCATTCTGGGTTTCTCATATTAGAGAAAGTCTTCAATATTTAATATTCTGTCTCTGACTCACTTCATTGAGCATGACGGTCTCACGTTGCCTCCATCAACTCTATTTGTCTTTATGGAAGAGTAGTACTCCTTTTTGGACATATACCATAATTTTGTATCCATTGGTCTGTTGATTGTTATTTTGGCATCTTCTGCTTTTTAGCTATTGTTAGTTGTGATGCTGTGAACATGGGTGTATGTGTATTGATGTTGTATGTTGTTTTTAACTCTTTCAGAAAAATTTCCAGAAGAGGTACCACTGGATTGACTAGAATGTTTATTTTCAGCCTTTTGAGGAATTTCCATACTGCTCACCTTAGAGGTTGTACTAGTTTAGAATCCAACCAGCAGTATAAAAGGGATCCTTTTCCCCACAACCTCTTCAGCATTGACTGTTGCTTGAATTCTTGATATATGCCATTCTCTGAATTAGGAACATGACCAGGGCATCTACTTTCGCCACTTCTAGTAGTATGGTCCTTGAAACTCTTCCCAGAGCAATCAGACAAGAAAGTGAAATAAAGGGAATATCAGAAAGGAGGATGTTAAACTACTCTTATTTGCAGATGACCTGATTATCTACACAGAATACCCCAAAACTTCACCATGACTCTCTTAGAAATAATAAATAAATTTAGCTAAATTGCAGAATACAAAATCAATACTAGAAATTCAATAGCATTTCTCTATATTAGCAGTGAACTCACTGAGAACGAGCTCAGAAGAATAATTCCATTCTCAGTAGCCCAACAAAAAGTTAAAAACCTATCAGTAAACGTGACCAAAGAAGTGAAGGACCTCTACAAAGGAAAGTGTATTATATTGAAAAAAGAAATTAAAGAAGACCTTAGAAAATGGAAAGACATCCCCCATTCTTGGGTAGGCAGAATTAATATAGTTAACATGACTATACTGCCAAAACTGATATACAGATTCAATGCAATTTCTATTAAAGTACCAGCAACTTTTTTTTTTTCACAGAACTTGAAAAAAAATCCTTAAATTCATAGGAAATCAAAGGATATCTAGAATAACCAAAACAATCCTGAGTAACAAGACAAAAGCGAGTGGCATCACAATTCCAGACATCAAGTTATATTACAAAGCAACAGTCAGTGATAAAAACTATATAAAACAAAACAGACAGTTTGACCAGTGTAACAGAAATGGAGATGCAGAGAAAAACTCAAGTACCCTCAGCTACCTGATCTTTGATAAAGGAGGCAAAAACATATATTGGAAAAAGCCTCTTCAACAAACGGTGCTGGGAAAATTGGTTATCTACATTCAGAATAACTCTAGACACACACCGGTGTCTGCGTGCACCAAAATGAAATCAAAGTGGGTCAAAGACTTAGATCTTAAAACTGAAACACTGAACCTTCCTGAAAACAAAATAGGCAAAAATCTGAAAGAGATAGGCATAGGTGAGGACTTTCTTAATAAGACACCCAAAATAATAGAAATAACCCTCAGAAAGGAGAGAGGGGAAGGATTTGTAACTTTGTTATGATATGTATGTGTACAGAATGATCAAGATCAATGTAAACTTTAGTTTACCCTTACACATATCAATATAAAGGGGGAAAAAAGAACCATCAGAATCAACAAATGGGTTTATATAAAATTAAAAAGTTTCTGCATGGCAAATGAAATTATTAACAGAGTGAAGAGAGAACCAACAGAGTGGGATAAAATTTTCACAACTTATACCTCTGATAGGAGGCTATTAACTAGAATATATAAGGAACTAAATAAGAGAAACAGACCGCTCAGATCAAAGACCTGATTAAAAAAGGAGCAATGGAAATTAATAGGCAATTTTCAGATGAATGAGTTCAATTTGATAGTAAATGCATGAAAAAATGTTCAACATCATTAGCCACTAAAGAAATATAAATCAAAATATTATTTTTCTTGTCTTTTATCTATATGTAGGATCTCCTTTTACATTATTACTATTTTCGCAATCCATAATTTATCTTGACTCCCGTTTTTAAAAAAATTTATCTGTTTTTTTTTTCCTAGAACAGTGACCCCAAATAATTTTGCATCAAAGACCCATTTAAAAGAAGACTTTTTTTTTTCTTTTCCCCAAAAGGGACAGGGTGGTGCTAGCACCACTGCATCAGCTCTATCCCATCACCAGGTGTTAAATTCTCAGTAGGGTTCAAGCTGCTGTGGGAACCTAATGCTACTGCTGATGTGATAGGAGGCTGAGCTCAGGCGGTAATGAGACCAGCTGTGAATACAAGTGAAGCTTTGCATGCTGGCTCGCCTCTCACTTTTTGCTGAGTCTCCTAGTTTCTGTTGGTGACTCTCCATAGAACTTTTGGGCTTTCTCGCTTTAATTAAAAAGGCTTGTCTAAAAGTCTTTGCTAAATTTAGCTTATTAAATGATTTTTTATATCTGCATCTTACTCTATATGGAATATGTTTCTTTATATGATGTAAAATAATCACTTAATTTGCTTAAAGATGAATAGGTCGTTTTGACAGCATTTTGAGTACTTTTTCTCTTACTAAAATAAAATTCTGTATGCTATATATTAAATTCTCGTGTATATTGAGAAGTGCTACAAGCCTTTTTGATTCCACTAAGTTATTTATCTTGTTCTGGTTTAAGTTGCTGCTGTATAATAAATTTTCTTGGATAAAAAAGTTTGTAGCCAACTATACTGTTTTCATAATTTTCTTGGACGTTTATTCTTCCATATGAACATTAATACCATTTAACCAAATTTAGAATGATTATGATTCTTTCTTAAGTTTATCTACCTACCTACTTAATGATCTATCTTTTTACATGTCTATGTATTATTATCTGTCATCTCTTTGGATAATGAATGGAAGATGTTTTGGAGATGTAATTCATTTCCCTTAGGATTATGAAATAGTTTTTACTTGAAATTATTTTTGGTGTCTTTATAATGTTGATTCCAAAAGGTTTTTTTTTGCAGTTTGGCAATATGTATTAATTCAGCAAAGGAGAGTTTAGGTGTGTAACTCTCTGCTTTGAACTAATATTTTTGGTAAAATATATTTAAAACAAATTTCCAAAGATGAATTTCTATTAATTTATTCTAGAAAAGAAAAGAGGAGTGTGATATTCCACAGTATTGCCTGAAGGCATAGTATGATAAATGACCTTAAATGCCCATATTTTCTAAGGGCTGGAAAAACTGGGACTTGATTTTCAGCAATAAAATATAGCAGAGGTGATGGCATAGTCTCTTCTGTGATCATGTGGCATTACACAGGTCTCCATACACTCTCCTGCTACTCATCCTGAAGAAGAAACCAGTTTCATTGGGAACTCCCTGTAGAGAAGTGTGGTCTCTAGCAGATGGGCCTCATAGTCCTACGTGTGCAGGGAAATTGATCACAAGTTAAGGGAGCTTGAAAAGGGCCATTTCTTAGTCAGGCCTCCATGTGAGACTATAGCCCAGCTAACACCTGAGTTTTAGCTTGGGGAGACCCTGAGCTGAGACTCCAGTTAAGTGTACCAAGACTTTTGGTGTGTGCAAACTGAGATAACATGTGGGTTTTGTTTAAGATGCCAAACTTTTTCTTTTTTTTTGGTAATGTAGCCATACAAAATACATATGATAGGTATTGTTTATTTCACATGAGCCTGAAGCTTAATGCCATGTCAACTGGTTAAGACCGATGTCTATCTTTTCATGAATGTAGCCCAATGTTTTGTGTATTTTATTAATGTGTGTTTGCAGTACATAATAGTTATATTCATTTAGGGGAACTGATGCATGTATGTAATATAAATTAATTTTGAATTCCTTTACCCTTTCCTCCCTTTCCTCTTTGTTTTCCTTCACCACCTCCAAAAGTCTGATTTTATTTCTTATCATTTCATCTTTAGATATTTAAATAGCATACATTTTCTTTATGGCTAGCTTATCTTTTCTCATTAATATGTATATATGTGACACATAATGTTTACATTGGACATGAGTGTTTTGTGCACATATATATCATGTCAGCAATGCAAACCCTTCCCCTATCCTTTTTTTGAACCTCTTTCCTTCCCCCAACTACCACCATTTCCTTCATTTAGTTCTATGAAATGACTGTATTCTGGGTTTCTCATATTAGCGAAACCATTTAATATTTAATGTTCTGTGTCTGACTCCCTTTACTGAGCACGATCATCTCAGGTTGCATCCATTTACCGGCAAAAGTCTCAAAATTATCTGTCTTTATTTATGAGTAGTACTTCATTGTTTACATATACCACAGTTTGTGTATCCATTGATCTGTTGATGGGTATTTTGGTGTCTTCCACATTTCAGCTATTGTTAGTTGTGCTGTTATGAACAAAGGTATACATGTATCCTTTTCATATGATGCTTTTAACTCTTTTGGAAAGATTCCCAGAATAGGTATCACTGGGTGAAAAGGAATGTTTATTTTCAGCCTTTTGAGCAATTTCCAAACTGCCCTCCTCAGTAGTTGTACTGGTTTACAATCCCACAAGCAGTGTAAGAGGTTTTTTTTTTTTTTTTCCCTCCGCAGCTTTGCCAGCATCAATTGCTGTTTGAGTTTGTGAAATATGCCATTCTTTCTGGGGTTAGATGATACCTTAGTCAGGTTTTGATTTGCATTTTTCTAATGGCTAAAGATGTTGAACATCTTTTTTTGTATTTACTGGCCATTTGAACTTCTTGATCTGAGAATTGTCTGTTCATTTCTGTTACCCATTTTTAAAATTGGGCCTTTTAATTTCAGGGTTCTATTTTTCTTCAGTTCTTTGTATATTCTAGCTATTAGCCTCCCATCTGAGGTATATGTAGTGATAATTATTTCCCATTCTGTTGGTTTTCTCTTCACTCTGTTGATAATTTCCTTTGCTGTGCAGAAAATTTTTAATTTGACATAATCCCATTTGTTGATTCTGGGAGCTATTTCTTTTGCATTGCGTGTCTTATTGAGAAAGTCCTTGCCTACACTTAGATCCTTTAGATTTTTGCCTAATTTGTTTTCCAGAATGTTCAGTGTTTTGGTTTTGATATCTAGGTCTTTGATCTATTTTGATTTTATTTTGGTACATGGTGGCCGATGTGTGTCTAGATTTATTTTTTTTTTTGCACATGTATATTCAGTTTTCTCAGGACTGTTTTCTAAAGAGGTTATTCTTTTTCTAGTATATGCTTTTTGACTCCTTTATCAAAGATCAAGTAGCTGAGAGTACTTGAGTTTGTCTCTGCATCCTCAGTTATGTTACATTGGTTAACATGTTTGTTTTTATGCCCGTCCCAAATAGTTTTTATCACTCACTGTTGCTTTTTAATATAACTTGATTTCTGGAATCATGATGTCTCCTGTCTTTGTTTTATTACTCAGGATTACTTTGGCTATTCAAGGTCTCTTTTGGTTCCATGTGAATTTAAGGATTGTTTTCCAAGTTGTATGAAAAGATTTGCTAGTACTTTAATAGAAATTGCATTGAATCTGTGTATCAGTTTTGGCAGTATCGTCATTTTAACTATATTAATTCAGTCTATCCAAGAATAAAGGATGTCTTCTCCTTTACTGATGTCTTCTTTAATTTCTTTCTTGAATATAATTTTCTTTGTAAAGGTCCTTCCTGTTTTGGTTAGGTTTACTCCTAGGAATTTAAATTTTTGTTGGGCTATTCAGAATAGAATTTTTCATCTGAACTCATTCTTCGTGGGTTGTTAGTGTAGAGAAAAGTTATTAATTTTTTAGTATTTTTTGTATTCCGCGATTTGCCTGAATTTGTTTATTATTTCTAAGAGTTTCATGGTAGATTTTTTTGGGTCGTTTATCTAGATAATTAGGTCATCTGCAAATAAGGATAGTTTGACTTCCTCCTTTCTAATATGTATTTTATTTATGTCACTCTCTTGTCTGATTGCTGTGGTAAGGGTTTTGAGGATTATATTGAATTGGAGTGGTGAAAGTAGACAGCCTTGTCATGTTCCTGATTTAAATAGGAATGCCTTCAATGTCTCTCCATTTACTATAATATTTGCAGTAGGTTTGATATATATATATATATATATATATATATATATATATATATATATGACTAACAGTTTGAGGACTGGCTCTTCTATACCAATTTTCCTCAAGGTTCTTATCATGAAAGGATGTTGGATTTTGTCAAAGGCCTTTTCAATTGAGATGATCATGTGGTTTAAAAATTCCTTTTATTAGTAAAAAAATAATGCACTTTCTTTCTTTTATTGATGTGGTGCATTACATTGATTGAATTACTTATGTGAAACCAACTTTGTATCCTAGGAATGAATCTCACTAGATTGCAGTGGGATATCTACAGAGTGTTCCACCAAATATCAATCGAATATACTTTCTTCTCAGCAGCACATGGAATATTCTGTAGAACAGGCAATATTTTAGGCCATAAAACATGCTTAAAGAAGTACAAAAAATATCAAAATAATTCCTTGCCTATTCTCAGATCATAATGGAATAAAATGGAAATCAACAGTAAAAGAAACAGCAGAAAATATACAAGTACTTGGAGACTGAAAAACCTACTTAACAAACAATGAGTCATAGAAGAAACAATAAAAAAGGCAAAGAAAAACTAAAAAATAAAAGTGGTTTTCTTCACTTGAAGACCTGCCAGTAACTGGTAGATTATATAACAGAGGCTGAAACTGCCTGTCTAGACCATACCCAATTTACAACACTGCCTGCCCAGAACTCCTACAGCCCCAGGTGGCCTCATCCTTCATCGTGGAGCCTCCCTCCTGCCAGTTACACAAAAGCATGGTCTGGACAGGCAGTTTCAGCCTTTTTTATTGTTGTTGTGACAGGGTCTCAGTCGGTAGTCCAGGCTGGTCCTGAACTCACTACACAGACCAGACTGGTCTCAAATTCAAGCAATCCATCTGCTTCAGCTTCCTGAGTACTGGGATTGCAGCCATACTACCATGCCCAGCTTCTGTGGTGCTGGGAAATTGAACTCAGGGCGTTGAGCTTGCTAGCCAAGCACTTTATTGCTGAGCTATTCCTCCAGTCCTTTCTCTGCCTTATGTGTTAGGAAGCTTAATTCTATGGCAGTGGAAAGAAATACAAATGCCTTATTAAGCGCCAGAATCCATAAAGTCTAATGCATTTTTAATCAGAATTTTATATTCATCAGAGTCCTAAAAGAATGCTTTCTTCATTTCCTTAGTCTCTGCCTATAATAGAGTTCTGTAAATACATTTGAAAGTTATTATGGGCATGAAATATAACTTTATAGGAGAACATCACTGGAAATTATGTTAAATTGGTTATTTTTTTGCAATGAGATGTAGAAGAATTGTAAAAAAAATAAAAGTTCATTTATGAGACAGTGAACGAAAGGCAAGGAATGAAAGGCAACGCTGATGTTTACCCATGGTTAATGAATAGCTCTTCATGAGTTTTTATTGATTGGATTTCTTTGGCAGATGAGACAAAGGTACCAAAAAAAACCTGTTTAATGAGAGATTTGATAGCAGGAATTCAATTTTTTAAAAGTTAATTAACCACATCCACTTCTATGTATTGCTAGCCAACTCTGAGCCTAGTAGGAATCCCCATATACTCATGAATCACTTGATTCATTACTGAAAGGGAAAAAATACTTTTGGCCTGAATTGGAAGGAAAAGGAGGAGAGTTATAATTTAGTCAGTAGAAATCTTTCTCAAGTTTTATTTCCTAGCCACAAAGCTACATGAAATTCACTTTGTACTCTGGGTATTGTTTCTCCTCATGTGTCTTCTTGTCTGGTTCCTGTGAGAAGACACCAGGAATAGGTTGGCGAGATTGGCCACCTGTCTGTGCATTTATGATTAAGGCCCACTGCTGAGGAGGTCTACTTCCAAGTGGCATGTGGGGAAAAGAGGGTCTGGAAGGCTGGAGGTCTTAGTGGAAAGTCTACTTCTAGTCAGTCTCTTCAGTGGTTACTTTTGGCAAGTAACCTAACTGGCTTCATTATTCTGTCAGCAAGGGCAATTAAAAAAAAAGCTATCAGTATATATTATATGGTATGGTGCTTTTGCTGTGCCAGACACTGTGCCTCCTGTGAGACGGGTCCTATCTGCACTCTGCCAAGGAAGGTCAGAGCCCAGGATATGCTGTTGGTAAGTTACAGGTATAGGAACCTATGGCCTGACCTTTGTATTCCACCTCCTCTCCTTGTGACTGATTAGAGCTTCAGAAGGGAGAGCTGAAAATCCAAACCAGCCCCTGGTATATGGTAAGTGGTCTGGCAGAGATAGCCCAGACTGCTGTGGGAATTCACAGCTTAGAGGGAGACCAAAGGAGAGCCTGTGGCGATGAGATGCTGATTGCAGTATGGAGCAGGAGCAGGAGTTGACACATAAGAGAAAGACTGTCCTAGTGGGCGAGGAAGAGCATTCTGCGAGGTGTTCAACTAGGCAGTGGTAATGGGAAGACCACTAGCTGTGGAGACAGTCTCTTGAGAGTGGTCATAGGAAGTGATGTTGGCAGGATCGTATCACATTATGTAATTTGCTTTAAAGGAATAGTATGTGTGCATATTTCATCCCACATTTTTAAGCGCTATGAGGCCTTTGTCTTATCATTCTACTCTTTGTGCTACTGTGATTTGTGTCCCCATTCCCATGGACACAATCCTACCTCATGTTTGCTTACCTGGACCACTGTACTAGCCACACTTTCCCTCATATATATATATGCTTCTTGGCTTATTACAAGGTAACTTCCTAAAAACCCATAGCATCTTGGAATATAAGTAAAAAAACCATGTAATATACCTAAGATACTGGCCATCACAACTTCGCAACACAAGACATTGTAGAGTATGAGTTGTTTGCTCTTATGATCCTGTGCCTGACTAGGAGCTACTACCCAGCATGTGAGAGAGGATTATATCCCATGTCACTAGCCAGGAAAAAGATTCATGTTCACAATTCAAAATACAATTTTGACTGAAAAATGTAATGCAGTTGTAAAATTCTCTTCTTCAAGTTGAATGTATTTATTATATATGACAAACACCTTAATACAAAGAACCTTTTGGAGAAAATCATGAGGTGAAGCCATCATTATGTCAAGGACTGGACCGTTGAATGTGGAGGTAGACTTTGACCTCAGGACTCTTCCCCAATCACAACTTGCATAGGCTCTTCTGTGGCTCATGGATTCAAGCCTAGTTTCTATAACAAAGAAACCTTTAGAGCTCCAATCCACTTTTAAAATTTTGCTCCCTAAAGTTTGCTTCACTAAACCTCCATTTTTATCCAATCCACTTGTACCATTACTGCATAAGTTGGAAAACCCTCTAACAGATTCGTTTTCACTGACTCTTGAGGCCTCCAGTCCCCTTCAATAGGCTTCAGCAGCTATACATGCAGCCCTGAGGACTTTTTCTAGCCTCTCTACCATCAACTCTCTACGTCCACTCATTTCTCTGAGTCTCATCTCATCTAGTTCCTATAAATCTGTTCTGAGCTCAGTACTCTTCCTCTTACATCATTAACATTTGCACTGAAAGGGCTCGAGGCACGGAATTCCTTTATCCCAGCCAAAGTCTTGGATACCCAAATCCAAGCTCAGCATCCCTTTGGGTCTTCAGTTTGACAGAGTGATTTTCTTGATCTCCATGAGCCTCTTGATTCAGTTTGCCATTTATCCCTTCAAAAAATTTGCTAATTACCTACTTTGTGTCACATAGAGACATAATGGTAAGCCCCGGCTTTCATTAAATTTACTGTCTAGTGAAAGAGAACAATTTACAAACAAATTAACGTAAGATTGTTTGACATATGAATGTGTAGTGGAGTGACAGCTTGCTATCAGACAGTGAGACATGGTTAATGAGACATGCTTGTCAGGTCAGCTTGGGACATGAGGAGGAAGACTGGGCTGAGACTTGTCACAGTTACTAGGACTGTGTCTTAATCCTCAGCAGTGGCTCATCTACACGTAGTGACAGGTCCTCCTGAACAGTTTTCAGAGAAGGACTCTGGCTTTGTAGCCTTGGGTCCTACATCATAGGCCAGGTCTCTCCCTTATCTGCTAAAGCATTGATGATTCTTTTGAAATCTTTTGTTTAACATTGAACTTCATACATCTACTGCCTATGTTGTTTGCCTCCAATTCAAGACCAGGCTCAGGTGATCCAAGGGACAGTTTTCACCTCTTATTTTTTTTCAACCCCACCAAGATTATGCTTCTAAAACAGTCTTAAATTTATAATATGAACTAAGTGCAATGTGATGAGGGTGGGAATTGGGTAGAAATTTGTTGTGTGGGACTGTGTTTATAAGTTGCTAGTGTTTTGTTGTAATTTTGAATAGAGTATAATTAAATTTTAGCTGATTATTGACTAGCATTTTTGAGTGAGTACTATGAGGCAGGAAATATGCTAAAGGTTACCTGATGTATTATTTTATTTTGTCTTTAAGAACAGTTCTTAACATTTCATACATGGGATCCAGGATGAAAACTCTTCATAATTTAGCCTGTCTGTACCTTCTTGTCCATCCTCATTTTAGCACTATTTTTGAATTCTTTTTTTTTTTTTTTAGAAACAACTATACATATTGCTCGCTGCCTTGTAAGGTGTATTTTCATAGGTTTTGTACCTGCAATACATTATTTTCTCTTTATGTCAAAATCCTATACTTGTAGTTGTCATTTTTTCTGGTATATTCTAATCAATCTGTATTTAATATAATTTTTAATGGTAGTGGTAGTGGTAGCCATAGCTGCAACTTCTTCTACTTCCTTCCTTCCCCTTTCCTCTTTTCTTCTTGTTTTTCTTCCTTCCATGTCTCTCTCTCTCTCTCTCTCTCTCTCTCTCTCTCTTTCTCTCTCCTTGTCTCTTCCTCTCTCTGTCTCCCTCTCTCTCTCTTTTTCTCTCCTGGGCCATGCCACATGCATGCTATGCAAGGCCTGTACTACTGAACTACACTCTCAGCAGTAAAGTAAGTGCTTTGTGAATATTTGTTGAATTTAACAACAGGACATTTGAGTAGATATGCTAATTTATGACATTTAACTTAAGATGTTTTGTAATAGCAAAGTAATCTACATAATTTGATATGATTTGTTAGTTTTCATCTCAGCCATCTTACAGAATTAATCTGTTGTCAAAACAAATATCCTCCCTAAAACATATAATTGCTAAGAATTAATGATACTTCCTTTTGAGAAATTTCCATGGCTTAAGAATATTTTGGGCTGGGGGCTAGCTCGTGGTTAAAATGCTTGCTCAGCATATGCAAAGCTCTGGGTTCATTCCGTAGCACCACAAAAATATTAGCTGGATGTGGCGGTGCATGCCTGTGGTCTCAGCACTCAGGAGGCTGAGGCAGGAGGATTGCTTTGAGTTCGAAGCAAACTTGGGTCACATAGTGAGTCTGAGATCAGGTTGGACTACAGAGAGAAACCCTGTCTCAAAATCGTTTTTTATATGTTATTTAAGTACAGCGAGTTTCAAAAATCTCTAGTTTGTAGCTCTTTGCACTGATTGACGATCATTTTTATTCTATATTTTTATCTTTTAAATTGATTTTACTGATGATTGTCTGATTGATTTATTGAGACAGAGCATCACTCTGTATCCATGCTGGTCTTGAACTCACTGTGTAGTCAGCTGTTGTCAAGCTCATTTCGGTCCTCCTACCTCAGCCTACCGAGTGCCACTACTCCCAGCTTTCATGTTTTTTTTTTTTTAAATGAATGAAACTATGACGTGAGTACTGTGTCATTTTATAATCAATTTAAAAGTAAGATGCCTGAGGCAAAGGGAGGTTACATAGCAGGACTCCGTAGACCACCCAGCAGATGGCAGAGATGACACCTTTACCCTCATATCTTCAACTTTTTATCCCTGTTTCTAGCTCTGGTAACAGTTACCAGAGGTACAATTTTTAGTGGAGCCTCAATTCACACTTAATTTTATTATGACTCTCTGGTATTCCTCCCTTGTAGGAATACTTGGACACCCAAATACTGTGACTAGTGTCTGTGGAAAAGCATTAATGATACTGTTGATATTTGTCATATCCAGTAAGAAAGTGTGTCATCTTGTCTACAATTACAGATTTTATAGAGAAAGATTTGACAATTTTTGGGGGGCAACAGACTTTGAAAATTTATTTATAAATCAAGTTGCCAAAAACTTGTGTAACTTTACTGTGTTCCTAAAAATAATTTTTAAAAAACCTTCCAGGTGGTCAGCCATTGTTTTTGCTCTTTTTAGTTTTGAAACTTTTACTAAAAACACACTTGCCAGATTTCACTTAATCACATTTTTTATGGTCTAGTCATTAACCTGCCGAAAAAACGTAGCTTGAATGGAAACATTGACCTAAGCCTCATTCCACTGACTCCAATGTATGGCTACCATAAAGTACCCATCTTCTGTACCCAGGTATTTTCATAGGACACTATTGACAGGGCAGTGGAAACTTCATGTTGCAATGGAGAGTCTGATTCTGGGTGTATTTTTACAGAACACTCCAATACAGTATCTGTTTACAACATCATTGGCTTTATTTGGAATTAAAATTTATTGTCAACTTTATGGTATTTAAAACATATTTTACAACTGGCCGTATATTATTTCTGTATATTATTTTCAAGTATATTTTTCATTTATTTGAAAAATATTGGTTATGTGTGTATAATCATTTTAAATAAGAAAAAAAATCCCCACGTTCTAGTATCTCTCTCAGTCTCTTATAATTTTTCTCATAACTGATTGTTCTCATTTAATTTTAAAGCTTGCTCTGTCATGATGGGGTAGTATTAAATCAGAAACAAATTCTTTGTCTCAGATAATTATTCAAATGATTTATCACCTTCCCCCTCCTCCCCTTCACTGGTTTGGGTAAAGACACTTATCTATTCAAGTTTCATTAAAAAAAAAGCAAGGCATAGAGAACTGAAGTAACTGGGATGGAGACAGGAGTTCTAGAATATGTTTAACCCGGAGAAGTCACTTTGTGTTCTTACTTGAGATATGATAGGTATATGGAAAGCACTGGAAGTGGAAGAACTTAATGATTTATTTGAAACTCAAAAGCACTGTGTTATCAGTCATATTATCTTAAATACAAGTGGCAACTGGCAAATACAGCAAATGTTTGAATTTGAACAATTTATTGTAGTAAAAAGACACACTGCCATTGATCACCCTCAGAATACTTCCTCTCACTTAGAACAGCATTCCATTTGTTCTCACCACTTTCTAAAGGAGTTCTGGAAGTCCTCTTTAATGAGGTATGATGAAAAATGTGGTGAGTGCGGCTGTTGAGTGTCGTATCGGGAAAGATAGGCTCACAAAAGCGTGGCGGTGTGTCCTCATCCACCTTATTCACTGATCTGGTATTATACGACTTTTGGCTCTTCCTCAAAGTCAAAATGGCTGTGAAAAGGAAATGTATTGAATTGCTTCAGGACATTGTGACAGCCAGGACAGCACAACCAAAGATACTCTTGAAAGAGAACTTCTGAAATTGCTACAGGAAGTGGCAATATGAAGGCATAAGTGCACTCCAATTAAGGGGCATATTTTAAAGGGATTTGTGGCAATCTATCTTTTACTGTAATAATTTTAAAAACCCTTAAACATTCATTGTGTATTTTGAGCATACTTTGTATCAATTTGTGAAACTTGAGAAAAAAATGAATAGTCTTACACCTCAAGCTTCTCCTGAATTTAGGTCGTTTACAGGTGAGGATTGCTAACATTAATCTTTTCTATCCATAACTCTAGACAAGCTAGTTACCCTTCTACCCTTTAGTTTTCCTGCCTATAAGATGGAGACAATAATAGCTCCTCGCTGATAAGGTAGCCGGGAGGCACAAAAAGGTTTTTGCCTAGTAAAAGGTTTGAATAAATTTCATTACTGTTATATTTTAATAGTGAGCTGATTTAAGTTGTTTCAGGGCAGAATAGCAAAGCAGAGTTTGACAGGCTTTGGTTCTTGCCCTTGTTTCTTACTGAACAGTTGTTCAGCTAAGCTAGTACATTGTCTCTGAGGACTGATTTTTGTATGAGTAAAATGGGATAATTACACATATTTTGAAGGCATGTTGGAAGAATGAGATTATGTATGTAAATTATTGAATACAGAATCAGACCCAACAGTGGGTGCTTAATGAATAGGAACCGTTATAGTATTTACAAAAACTACATTAATAGATTGAGTGCTCAGGGACTGGTGTCTTTAGAAAATAGCATTGCTTTGTTCAACAGCATAAGGAAAAGGCAGTGTTCTCAGAGACTCATATAGTTGAACATTACTTCTGAGCCAAAAGAAATATATTTCCGTGTAAGTAGTTGTAAACGCTATGTTCTATTTATACATGATGAAGGTGTTGTGAACTGTGGAGCCACATGTTAAATATCTTGCATGTGAGGCCTTTCTTTTTTCTTACCTTGTAAAATACCCTCATTTTAAATGTCTCGAAGTGTATGTAAACTTGTATAAAATGGCCTCATACTCTCATAATAAAATAAGAAAGATCTTCCATACTAGGCTATTTTTCTTTCTTTTTTGCTGTTTTTATTACAATTCTCCTATCAAGATTTCATGTTTGATCTTAGGAGTCACAGAACTTTATAGCTGGAAGGGGCTAGTCTAACACGTAAATTTACACATGAGGAAATTGTGACCTGACAAGTTTAAGTGATTTGCCCAAGGCCATATAATAAGTTAGTGACAGAATCCTGGTCTCTTGTCTTCAAGCTGGGAAGAGAAATGAAAACAGGATCCAGGCAAAACTGAAGCGCTCTCTCTCTCTCTCTCTCTCTCTCTCTCTCTCTCTCTCTCTCTTCAAATTTAGGAAAGATGGCATTTGGTTACAGAAAATCATCTCTGAGCAGAGAGCTGAATAGGAAGAGTGATAGGAGCTCATGGTGGGGACCTTTTTCTGGTAGCAGAGGCTGGTGCTTGTGATAGTATTTAGCCACACACCTCCTAGGAAGAATACTGTGAGCCAGACCCAGTGGTGCAGGCCAGTAATTGCACTCTTGGAGTCAGAAGTAGGAGGATTGCAAGTTTGAGTTTAGGCAGGGCAATTTAGAGACTTAGCGAGAGTGCTTCAAAATCAAAAATCAAAAATGTGCTGTGGATGTGACTCAGTATGTGGATGTGACTCTATCCTTAATATTTCTCTCCCTCTCTGCACCCTTCTCTGTCATTCTCTCTCTCTCTCTTTCTCTCTCTCACAGATACTGTAATCTCAGGTATGTTCATGTAACAGTTACCTAAGGATGTCAAATTGAACCAGAAAAGTGAGCAACATGTAGATTTCTAAATAGTAAGGTAGCAGGTTCATTATCAGAAAAAATTTCCCCTGTCCCAGGATAGGCAGAATTAATACAGTCAAAATGGCTATACCGTCAAAACTGATAAATGGGTTCATTGCAATTTCTATTAAAGTACCAATAATTTTTTTTTACAGAACTTGAAAAAAGCAATCTTTAAATTCATGTGGAACCAAAAGAGACTTAGAATAGCCAAACAATGCTGAATAACAAGGTGAAAGCAAGTGGCATCACAGTTCCAGAGATCAAGTTATATTACAGAGTGATAATGATAAAAACCATATGGTACTAGCGCAAAAACAGACAGGTTGACCAGTGGAAGAGAACTGAGGATACACAGACAATCTTAGTTATCCTCATCTTCTTGATCTTTGAAAAAGAGGACAAAAATATATATACTTGAAAAAGTATAGCTTCTTTAATGAATAATGCTAGGGGAATTATTTATCCATATGCATAAAAATCAATGTAGACATATAACCATAATTGTGTACCAAAATCAAATCAAAATGAATCAAAGACCTAGATATTGAAATGGAAACACTGAACCTTCTGGAGGGCAAAATAGACAAAATTCTGGAAGATGTAGGTATGGCCGAGGACTTTCTTAATAGGACACTTGATGCAAAAAAGTCCCTAGAATTAACAAATGGGATTCATTAAAAAGTTCCTACATGGCAAAGGAGGCTATAAACAGAATGAAGAAAGAACTGACAAAATGGGAAAAAAGTTTTGCCACCTATGCCTTGGACAGGAAGCTAATAACTAGAATATACAAGATACCAAAGAAAAATGGGCCCCTCAAAATGTTATAAAGAGGCAGTTTACAAATGAGAAGTTCAAATGGCCAGCAAATACATGAAAAGATACTCAACATCCTTAGCCGTTAGAGAAATGCAGATCAAAACAACATTAATATATCATCTTACTCCGGTGAGAATGGTGCATATCAAGAAGTTGAATAGCAATCGATCCTGGTGAGGTTGTGTGGGTAAAGGAACTGTTCTGTGTTGCTGGTGGGACTGTAAAGTGGCATAACTTCTACGGAGGGCAGTGTGGAGGTTCTTCAAAAGGCATAAATATTCCATTTGATTTCTTTTTCTGTGTATCTTTCCAAAAGAGTTAAAAGCAACATATAACAGAAATGCATTTATACACACGTTTATTGAGTTTATAGCAGTACAACTAATAATAGCTAAAATGTAGAAGATTTCCAAAATTGTCATCAACAGATCGATGGATACAAAAAATATGACACATATATGCAGTGGAGTGCTATCCTTCCATAAAGACAGAAAGATTTAAAGCTTTTGTAGGTAAATGGTTGCAACAGAGACCATGATCCTTAGTGAAGTGAACCAAACACAAAAGATTAAATATTTCGTTTTTTTTTCTAATCTGAGAAACCCAGAATACAGGCATTTTATAGAACCAAATGGATGTGATAATGGGAGTTAGGGGGGATAGGGAGGGTGCAGAAGGTCCAAAAACAGGAAGGGAAAAGGAATGTAATGCTGCTGCTGCTGCTGCTGCTGATGATGATGTGTGTGTGTGTGTGTGTGTGTGTGTGTGTGTGCGCAAAATACCCAAGTTCATTGTAACCATTATATATTAAACACACACACACACACAAATGTAGAAAAAAGAATATGAAAATATTCCCTTGAGATGGGACTGAAAACACTAAATTCTTAAAGTCCTAGTAGAGAAACTGAGGCAGAAACCTATTCCATGAACTGACCAAGGAGATGATCTTTTGGTATTGGGGATTGCAGCACAAGGGCTAGTTTACTTTTGGGTATGCACAAATCAGAGGTCCCTATCTCAGACCCAACAGACTCAAACACAAAGGGCGTACAAAAATCTCTGTGTGGGTCATTTGCAATGCAAAAGGATTCAAATTTCTTCCCATTCTTATTAACACTTGCATTGTTGTCTTGTGTCCATCATCCCATCTTATCTTCCCTATCCCCCCATGACTCATTGCGATTTTGATTTGCTTTGGCCAATTGATTAATAGATCTGTTGACTATTTGCCTACTTTGGAAAAATGTCCACTCAAATTCTGTATCAATTTAAAAGTATTTATTAATAGGTTATTTCAAATATTCTGGAAAATGAATCCTGAGTAAACAAATTTTATAGTATTGTATTTTATTTTATATTTTTCATATTTTATATGTATACCAGCCTTTGGGGCACCCTATAACTTGTGAAATGGCTCTTTAAAAATTGCAGGTCTCTTTTGGAAGTTCATAAATTCACTCGCAATTAATGTAGTAGCATATTAAGAATTTTGAAGAGTACAGTAAAAAGAGTCTGTTGAACTTGTGTTTCTCAAACTTACATGAGAGGAGAAAACTGTGTGTGTTTGTCTTTGACATGTAATGCCTGGAGAGTTAGAAGATTCTAATTAACAATTTATGGAATAATATTTTCTGGAGCTAGTTTGGGAAATGTTGACAGAAAATCTTCAGTAAAGTAAGTGTAAATATACGGTCCTCTTACCATCATGTCCTGTGCTTGGCAAATAGGTACTGATCCACAGTTTATAGACCCAACATTCTTATTCATTCCCTGCCCAAAGACTCACATTATTCACGTCATTGTGATTCTTAATTTGCTCCCCATAACATAGCTTAGGAAATCTACTGGTCTCTTTTGATTCTAGCAAGCAGAAATGCAGTCTTATTTAGATGAAAGAGCCTCAGGTGGGCAAAAGAGGTTGCTATAAGGTCACAGTAATTTCGTAGAAATAAAAGCATAGTTTGGATTCATGAGAATGGAGATGCCATCAGGAATGAGGTAGTTGCTTAGTCCATATCTGTTTCATTAGTGTAGTATAGCCCATAGCTTTTATTTTCATGTTTGCCCCCTGAGGCTATATTTCTTACTCAAGTAAAATATGGCTATCCTAACCCTCCTTCCTTACCACTTTCTGAATTCTCAAGCTGATATAATTGATTTCTTCCTTGCAAATCTATTGGCTTATTTGGGAATAGTGTCCATATTGTCCCATCCAAGCAGGGGCAAGGAATGTTCTGCTTTATGATGTGTACAAGTATTTCTTCATGGTATATGAGCTGGAATTGATATTAAACATACTCAGTGTAAGTAGGTTGAAGAATCGTAGTGCTAAGGAAGCAGCCAATGATGACTTAACATAGCATATTCAGCTATTATGCATAAAAATCTTAAGTGATTTCTACCTTTATTTACAAAACAGGAGTTTCAGAGGAACCAAAATATTGCAACGACTCAACCAGATAAACCCTAAAATAAAACAGGTGCTCTGCTACCCTTCGCCCTTTAGCTAGTAGGACCTGTAAATGCCATGGGAAAGGGAAGGCATACAAATACCAAATATTTTCTCCAGAGTGGTTGGGAAGACCAGGAAAAAGTTACTGCTTCAACCTGTGACCTATTAGAAGTATTACTGAAACATTTTGTGTGTGTGTGTGTGTGTGTGTGTGTGTGTGTGTGTGTGTGTGTGTGTGTGTTGTTTTGGAAGAATGTTCCTAGTGTCTCTGTTGTTAATTACTTTGGAAGGAACAACTTTGTAGATCAACTAAATTTTTTTGGCTACCTTGTAGAACACTCCTGTGACCTCAGTCATAGTGTATGTGCCTGTGGGATTCCAACTCCTTTGGTTGGATAACCAATGACTGAAATGTTAGGTGTGCAGAGAATAATATTTGGATAATATGTTTTTCGCCTTGTGAAAATTTCATAGTTGGGAAATAGTTGAGGTACGTCTTGAGACTTTAATTCCCCAGCAATTCAGAGTGGTTCCTTCTGTTGATTAAACCTATGCCTGTTTTACCTCTTCTTATACATTGAAGAGTTTACTGATCTTGTCCCTGACAGATTTAGGTTTCAGTCATTGTCCAGATTCATGAGGACTTGAGAAAGAAGGCAAGTAAACGATACTTACCTGGAAAATACTCATCAGTCATAATTTTTTTTTAGAATTCTGGTTTTTAATAGAGATATTTTTAATTCTAGAGAAGCAGTCTACCTTATTTTCACATGCATGTTGATTGTCTGAGTGAGGCTCCCAGGCCGAGTAATGAATCCTTTATAGATCAACTCTTGACCCTAGATATGGCAATCCCATCAGAGTCTTGCCAAATGCAGGCTTCTAACTTTTCCATGACTTTCCTCAATTAGAAATGTCTATGAATCTCTCAGATGGAGAGTTTCTCTAAGCTTTTCATGGCCCTGGATTTGACCTGCTATATAAATCTTTGTATATTTCTTAAAGACTACAATTTACCTGCTCCAGAGGATCAGCAGGGCCTCCCAGAAGTGCCCATTTTCCACTGAATGAGCTGGATAGCCCCTCACATCTCCAATGGTCTGCTATGCTAAAGACTTTTTTGGGACTCTATTTTAGGTTCCAGCCCCTAGAGAGGAACTCGTTTTATATTTAGATGGAAAATACAAATGCACATAATTCCAATGTCATATCAAATTATTTTCTAGTAGCTATCTAGAGTATTTTCTCAGAAACAGTATTGACCACAATCCTGTATGCTTCAATGCTACATTTTGGCCATGGTAAAAATAAGTTTCCTAAGCTGAGAGACTGTCACCATGTTGTTTTAACTACAGGACACTTGGAAATCATATGGGAAGCCTTTACCATTTCCTTTCAACTTATGCCGGGATAAACATTTGTGAGGAAGTTTGTTGTGAGAATCAATTCTTACTGTGTTTGTCATTCTCTGTTCATTTTTATATTTAAGTCTCTTATACTTCTTTTTCTGAACTTTCTCCCTAGTTTTGCCATCAGGACCTTTATGTAGTATCTAATATTTCTTGAGTTGCCGAAGTTGCATTCACACATCAGTAATGATTTAACAAAAAGTACCGAGGTCTTACTATATCTCAAATATTGTCCTAAATGCAAATATATCTCCAGTTGGCTAGCATACTAGATTCTGATTTTCTGTCATCTGCTATCCACACACTTGCACATGCCAAAAGACCACTCTCCTTGCTTCATATGACTTGGTTCAAAGGCTCAAGCTTCTGCTTTTCCCAATATTTTCTGAATCTCTTATTCTGTTAACTGCCTTTTTCCTGTCCTTCCATTGTGTACCTTGTCATCACAATTCCTTATGTGGGAATTTGAGGCCAAGTTTCTGAGCCTGCAGCCACTGTCAGTACACAAAATATATTGATTCTGTTCTCCCAGACTTTCAGAAATTATCCTGTCAAATTTCTCAGAGTCCCTCCCCTGACTTTCATACTTTATCTTGCCGACTGCCTTCCTGAATCATGCTTATTCAAATTTCTCATAATATGGACTGAAATTCTGCCATCACCTGGGCTGCCTCAGGTTTTAGTGGGAGGTGTAATATCAGAGCTCCCTCTTACCTCTGTCTGAATGGGTATGCCCTATGTTTTGTCATTGACAGATTCTGAGAAATAATGGAATTAAAATATGTTTGATAAACTGAACTGGCAACCCACTCTACTAACTACTTTAGAATACTCTTATTCCAGCTGTAGTTTAAATGTTTTTCTAGATAATACTGTGCTTGAAGGGAGTAAAATATGGTAGATGTTGACGAAAGTTCTGCTCTATTCATGTTTTTTCTGTAGTCTGAGTTAAATGTAGGCTCATTGTCAAAAAATGATATTTTTACATATGGCACAAAACTGGTATGGAACTGTGTTGAAATATGTTTTAGACACAACAGAGGGTACTTGAAGAAAGCTTGGTACAGTCAAGGAATTTTTATATCAGAGTGTTCCTGAAAAATCAGTAGTTTGTCACCAGCAGTTTTTTGGTAACTTTTTGTAAAGAGTAGGAGTTTTTGGTATGGCAGTCCAAGTAATCTGGTTTGAGTTTAATTATCATACAATTTGCTCAGGATGATAATCACCAAAGTAGTGGTTCATACTTCTTTGGAAGGAAAATGTGTCATTTTTACATTGAGTCCAAGTGCATGATGACTGCCTTCTTTAACAACAGCTTATTTTTCTTGTGTACTATAAGAGAAGTAATATCCTTTGACAATCTGTGAAGAATATGAAAAAATTTAAGATAGTTTTACATTTCTCTCCTTGCCATATCCTGTATATCCAGTGCCAGGAATGGAGTGAAAATCCTAGATATGTTTGATTTGAAGTAAAATTTAATGGGCTTGAAGAACCTCAGAAATATCTCAAATATCAACCTTCCTATGGGGTTTACAAATCCCAGCATGGATCTGGGCCCAAAAAATAATATATACTATTGCTTTCAAGGCTACTCTAGGAAGGATGTAATTCAAGACAAGGACTTGCATTCCATGGTGAGCTCTGAAAGTGGTTTTTTCTGTGTGAAAGATGTGAGGACAGAGCCAAACTGGTAGAGGTGAAACTGGATACTTTGGGACTCATTTACTATTTCCTACATTGTTCCATCGCACCAATAACACTGTTCTTGATTTGTCAGCAGCCTGTGCCTCACTGCCATCTGGCTCAGCCCTGCTTCTGCACCAGAAGGTGATCTGAACTGTGAGCATTAGGAAACAGGGCTCTATATTTGTCACAATGTACTAGCACAGACCCAGAACTCAACTACTTGTCATTCCAGAAAACATTCTCATGGCAGTGAGTTAAACTTCATGGAATGTCTTTTTCCAGTGGATGATGAAGTCCTTTAGCAATGGTTACCTTTTGTGGAAGAAAATCTTGTTAAAAAGTAAATAGCTCTGGATGGCTTGGAGTTTGAGCTCTTGTTGTAGAAGTAGACACTGTACCAACTGTACTTTTTGTTTACCCCAAGGAAAACGTTAGATGCACTGATATGGAATCTTCAAAAGATACTACAGGGAGGTCTACCTATTATACATTTTGCCCTTTTTTACTTGATTTCCTGACACGTTGAGTTGATGTGGGGCTTCTATAAGTCCTTCTTGTTTCACTTGTGGCTTAATAATTAGGACATTATACATCGAGTCTAGTAAGTCTGGAAGCTTAGGAAACAAATCTGTGGGAAAGACTCGAAACTTCCAAGAGCAATGTAAATTCTAGGTCCTACTCATCCTTGCCTTCACTTCTGCTCAATATTTTCTACCTGTGTATCTTAAACTAACTCTATTTCCAACTCTCAGGTGTGGTTCTATCTCACTTCTGAAACTTCTCGAACTGGAGGAACCAAACTAGTTTCCATGGCCTCTTGCTTTCACGTCTTCTGATTTGTCCACAAAGTCAGTCAATTTTGTTGGGGCACCTAATTCCTTACATCTTCAACATGCCTTCAGACTTGATAAACCTCCGTACCCTAGAGAGGCTCATTTTGACTAGAATGTGGAAGTCACCTTGTACTTTCTCTTTGGTCTCTTTTATCATTGACTCTGGTCACCCTTGTTTAAGCATACTTCATAGTGAGAGGGATTATGTTTTTTTCCTCAGCAAGAATGAAACCTGATGTCCTGTAAGAAAAGTTTTGGTTTTAACCTTGTTCTTTAAAAACTGCAGACACTTTTGCTCTTGCTTCTTCCTGTCCCCATTATTCATTAAGGGCAGTTTTTTTTTTTCCTCCTGAGGAATTTTTTACAAGAGAAGCATCTGAGGTATCAGTGTTTGCAGCCTATTATGTGCTTTTGATGTAAGCTTTCCCTGTTATGGAAAGTCTGCTGTGATGTGTGTGCATGATATTGTGTTACTTACCTTGCCTGGCATGGAGAGACAGGCCTTGGTAGAGCTAATGAGGGACAAGTGTTAGAACCTAAGGGCCTAGAATGCTCTGGTAGGTTCTTTCATGTGGGACTAAGCATTTTAGTTATTATTTAATTATAGTGATAGATTTTGAGTTTCTACCTCAAATATTGGCACTATTTTGGGTGCTTTATTCCAGCTCTCTGTTTATAACCTGAAGCTGTGTCACTTCTATAATCACTGAGTGATGCCTTTTACATTCTGACCACCCGTTATCTCCAGTTCTTCCACCTTCATCACGACTACTCCTACTTGAACTCTTCCTCTACTGACACTGGTCCTTTGCCTTTTGCATACCTCTTCCTGTTTTTAACTCCTTCTTCTTGAGACAAATATCCCTGGCTCATTGCTCAATAGCATTCTAATTTTATTATATCTGTATCATTTTTCATATTCATCTGGCAGAATCTTAAACATAGTGAATGCAAATATACATTTATTCTGTGTCTGGGTAACTGAGATATGATGAGGAAATAATTGCTCAATGAGCTCTCAACACAATAGCACTTTGATTGTGTTTCTATGGTCAGTCTGCTGTCAGTCTTCTAGTCTCCTTCTCTCCCTAAATCCCCACAGCCCCACAGTTGATGACCTGACCCGTTTTTTCAGAAGAAAGTAGAAGCCAGCCCAGTGGCACAGGTCTGTAATGCCAGCACTCTGGGAGGCAAAGGCAGGAAGAGTGTAGTGTAGCTTGGACAATCCAGTAATTTAGAGAAATTCTGTCTTAAAATTAACCACCCCCCCACCAAAAAAAAAAAAAAAAAAAAAAAAGGCTAGGTATATATCTCAGTGTGAAAGCCCTGGTTTCTGTTCATAGCACACACACACACAAAAAAAGCATCACCTTCTTCAGCTTCCTACTACTCCCAATGACATGCGTCTTGCTTGTGTGAAGGCATTGCACTGTGTGCTCTCGGTTCTTGGTGATTCCCTTCCTTCACAAACACACTACTCAGACAGATCTTTCCACATGCCCTCTCCACTTCCTTAGCTGTTGGTTAGTCTGGGATCCACTGCAAACTGCATTCTGTTGTCATGCCAAATCAGCAGCTCTTGCTGAATTGCAGAAACATCTGCTTTGTCAGCCTTCTTCAGTCTTTTCATAAAGACTATCAAGTGCTTTTCTATAGCTCAGACTTCCATCTGGTCCCAAGAACTACTCATGTGAAACTTCCATTGAAATATTTCAGAAGTTTCTCAGAAATCTAAGTGTCATTTCTGGCACTTTTCTCTCTCTCTCAGCTTTCAATTCTGAAGCATCACACTCAATTCATTATTATTTTGCTTAGTTACTTTTTCACTGTTGTAACTCAGTACCTGACATGCACGAATTAGGGGAGGAAAAGTTTTATTTTAGCTTGCATTTGAGAAGATCTCAGTCCATTCATGGGTCGGTGGCTGAAAACGGTGGAATCACATGGTGGAACCAGCACTATTAAAGCAAGTCCAAGTCCAAAGTCTCCTCTGCAATGCAAGGCAAACTCAGCTCTGAGCTCCTGTTAAAACGAAAGAGTTAAGCACTTCCAACATACAATGACACAGGGTAAACTTTCCTGTTTCAAAAGAGAGGACTAGGATGATAAAAAATATTTGGACCAAAACAAGTTTTAAACTCAGTAAGGCAAGGGTTAAATCTTTTAGCCTCCTGTTCCTAATTTGGGTAAACTGCTGCAAGATAAACTGTGGCAAATTGTGAACTCCACAGGGCTTGGGAGGCCCCACCTTGTAGCATAGCTGCTGCCTGCAACCTTAATCTTCTCTCCTTTGGGCAGAGTCTGCTCAGGGCCTGCAGCTCTTCTCAGTAGATGAACTATGCTCCTGGCTTTACCAAATGGCTGGGTTCTCCATTGCTCCTTTGGCTTCTCCTTTACTAGTTCACACACTGCCCTCCCAAGTGTACACTGCTGGGCCTCCAGGACCTTCCTCTGAAATCTGGGTGACCCACAACTCTTACACTGTGCAAGTGAGTAAAGCCAGAACTGCATGGACATCACCAAGGTCTGCCACTGGCTTGAACAGCAGCTTGCTCCCTTCGGAAAAATGCTGCAGAAGTCTCTGAGTTCTTAGATGGTTGAATTCCAGGCAGCTGAACTCTGAAAGACATTTTTTTCCTTTGGCCCTGGGTACATTTCTCAAAGTGGAATCTTTTGCCTCTCCAACCTTGAGATGGTAAAGGGTGGGGTCTTGTTGACTTTGGAGATTCCTTCCACACATCTTTCCTATAGTCCTGATGAGAAGTACTTGGCTTCTTTTGAATGCTAACCTCTTTACCTTCTCTGTGCTCTCTGGCCCCACCACTGCAGGCCATTTTAGCCAGGCACTGCAAGCCTTCTATATGGCTTTTCTCTGCCTTTTTTTTTTTTTTTCTTGTCTTTCACCATAGACTTGGCTAAAAGCTGTATGTGACAGCCTGGACATTGGGCTGCCTTGAGATTTCCTCCACTTGACTGTCTACCACCTTTAATTTCAGTTTAAGGCAAAATCTCTGGGCAGGGGCAAAATGCCAATAAACTTTTTGCCACAGCATAGCATGTGTGGTTTTTAGACCACTTGTCAGTACAGTTCTCATTACCACCTGCAGCTTCTTGAACCTGGCCTTTCCCATCCACAGTTTTACCAGCATTCTGGTCTTCTGAGCTCTGACCAGAATCTCCCACCAAGCTTGGCTCAGAGGATTCCAAGGCTTCTCCAGCCAGTGTCTTCAAACCTTTCCAAACTCCTTCCGCAAACTGGTTCCAAAGACTTCCAAACCACACGATCAGGTGAAATCACAACCACAACCCGACTCTCTGGCATCAATTTCTGTCTTAGTTACATTTTCATCACTCTGACTCAATACCTGACATCTACAACTTTAGGAAGGAAATATTTATTTTAGCTTACAGTTTCAGAAAGTCACAGTTCATTCATGGGTGGGTGGTAGAAAAGGGTGAAATCACATGGTGGGGCTGCAGCTACAGCCAGAGTCAGAGCTGGTGCTCCAGAGACAGAGGTCCTCCCAACATGGCAGGGCACAGCCAGATCTAGAGGAAGGGTGGGCCAGCACACACCCCTGCAGGTCAGGCCCCAAGCATCTACCCCTTCCAGCCAGGCCCCATCTCCAACACTACACAGTATTCGTGAGGCTTTTGGGTGACCCCAGATTCAAATCACAACATATTCCAATGTATCTTTTCACATAAGCATTTGTTGAATCTGTTTTCTTTCATCTCTGATATCTAAACCCTTAGTCTAGGACAGCGCCAGCTTTTGCCATTATTGTCACCGCAGCCTCTTAGTTGGCCTCTTCAGTTTTAATCTTATCCTGCAGTCAGTTATTACATTACACTCAATGAAATCTTTTCCAAGCACAAATGTGATCGTTCAAGTTCATTTAATGTCTTTCCTCTAGCTTTATGACTAATATGACTTTTGATTTCATTTGTCTGGCTCTTGGTCTACTTCTGAAGCCTCACTTGTTATTCCTGTTAATCTTATAGTTTATTGCTCCTTCCTGCCACTGGTCCTTTGTACATGCAGTTCCTTTTGCCAATATTGACCTCCTTTTCCCAACACCTTATCGGGTTAATATTTATGGATTATTAGATTTCATCTCAGACATCATTTTTCTAGAGAATCTTTTCTTGCTTTTCAGTCTTGACCAAGAAAATATTAGGCCTAAATATCATAAAATTTCATTGTGACCTGTACTTTTCCATTCTGGTACTTGTTACTGTTTGTAGTTATTTGTATTTTTTTTATTAATGGCTGCCATTTTCTTAGAATGCAAGTTTTACATAAAGAATTATAACTATGTAGCTGATCATTTTCTATGTATTTTGCTCAGTGCTTGCCATGTAATAAATGATATTAGTAAATATCAAATACATGCATATATGTACTTTGTGAATTTTATTATTATGGTGATTCTGAAAGTAAGTATTCATCATTCCTATTGTTTAAAAATAATAAAATGGAGGCGCCTGAAAATAGGTAATTTGCCTTATATCACACGAGTTAAGTAAATGGCATACCAGGGAATCATTTTTCTAGTTTATTTTTATCATGTTGGTTTATAGGGACAAGAGTGGGTTCTAAAGGATCTTAATTAGACCAGACATCTTCAGAATTTCCCTCTGAAAATAATTATTTGTTCCTTTTTATTTCTATAGTGTTTGCTTAATATACTTGATAATAACTTTTAAAGATAATAAATTATGATAAAGAAAATTTCATCTTGAAATAGATATTTTTGGTCATTAAAATAATAACATTCAAATATGTTTGCAAAGATGTGAAATTTAAAAATAAAACAGATTCGACATTTGGAATTGCTTTACTGAAGGTATTTCTTCTGGTAGTAGTACTATAGGTAATTGGTTTCTCCCTTGTAATTTTTTGTACTTTCTCACTTTTCTTTATCATAGTTTATTAACTTTGAAAGTTATCATCATGTCTGCTAAGCAAACACTATAGAAACAATAAGGAACACATAATTATTAAAAGAACTCATAAACTTATCCTAATTCTTATAAAATATATTTGGTGTTATTTAGTCTGATTATATTCTAGTGGCTCAGTTGCTAAATGTTCACTTTCTGATTCATGATCATTAAGTGATTATCTCCGCTAATTACTTAAAATTTTTGTATTGATAAAGATATGTTTTATGATATGACAGTATGTTAGTTACTTTCTCATTGCTGGAACAGAATACCAACATCCACAACTTTAGGGAGGAAAGATTTATTTTAGATCATAGTTTAAGAAGGTCCATTCACATGTGGTGGCTGGAAATGGTCGAATCATTCAGTAGGCCCAGAGCTGGAGCCAGAGCCAGAGGTTCTCGTGGCATGGCAAAGCAGAGCCAAGTGTGGCGGGAAGAGAAGAGCTAGCACACACTCCTCCAGACCAAGCCCCAAGCATCCCCTCTTCTGTCCAGACTCCACCTCCCAACAGCATACAGTATGTACGTAGTATAGGTACATGAGGCTTTTGGGGGACACTCCAGATCCAAACCACAACAGTGGAGTCTGAAGGAATGAACAGGCATTTATTCATTAATTGACAGGAAAAGAACACTCCACAAAACATCAACTAGTTGAGGATGTCATTGATTCAAGATTTTGATAACCTTTCTTTGCTTTGTAGTTGGTGACAATATGGCTACTCTGTTTTAACTTAACCACTTATCATTCTTCCTCATAACAGAGCAAGTAGTGAAGCTGTGTAGCTACACAATTATCAGTAGTTCATTGAGACACCTCAACTCAAAATACTTCGTACTCACCCACAGTTCTATCTCAGATTTCCTTTCTGTATTTTAAGAAATGACAATGTATTATCTATGACAATAATGGCTTCTGCCCTTAATTATAGATAAAGCTTAAAGTAGTTTGCATTTTATGCTCTCAATAGAATTTCTTACTAAATCAAGCACAAGCAACAATCTTGTTATTCTTTTAAGACATGAGATCCATTTTAGCCACAATTCTGTTATCTGGAATTGATGATTTGATTAATTCCTTAATATTTACCAACCACTTATATAACTAACTAACTTTTTTAACATTAAGATTTCAACTCAGTTTAATGCAAAGGCATTTTCTTATATTCAATTTTGAGACAGGATCTCTCTAAGTCTCTGAGTTGACCAGGCTGGACTCAACTCTTGCCTCACCATCCTAGAGTGCTGGCATTACAGGTGTGTGCTCCTGTGCCAGTCCCTAACATTATTTAGATGTCATGTTAGCCCAGTAGGGAAACAAGGAAAGGAAAAGAATTATCAGCTTTAGTACTGTGATGACAGAGGCCCTCTCTCCCCATGCTGCCTGATACAGGAGGCAGCAGCCACTTACGTTTCATGTGTAGTTTGAGTGACTGTGGGTCTAGGTTGTTAATTTCTGAAATAACTTTATCGTGATATAATTAGCATATCTTATAACTCACTCACTTAACATATATAATTCAGTGAGACTTTAGTCGTCACTACAATCAATTTTTACACATTTTCATTATCCCAACAAAGACCTGCCACTCATTAACACTTGCACACCACTTTCCCACAATTTCTTCAGACCTATGTACTGCCATTATCTCTTTTTCTGTCTCCAAGGATTTGCCTATTTTGGGGTTTTTGAATGACTAGAACCACAATGGATTGTCTTTCCATGCTTAGATAATTTAATTTTAGTTTTTATAGATTTTAAAGCCACATGTGGCTAGTAACTACCATAAGAAACAAGTCAAGTGGGAAGACCAAAGACAGATGCATTAGGATTACTGAAGGCTGAAAAGAGAAAAATCCTCCAAAGTGATACATGGAAAAAGTGGGTCAGAAACATAGGAGACAATCTAAATTCAGCTTACAGATAGTGTCAGTGTCCTGAAGTATCCAAAAGGGGGGATGGTTTGTAGTAGCAAGTGATAGGGAAGAGTCAAAGAAAAAAGTAGAATGATGGGATAAGACTCTGAAGACAAAGGACTCTGCACTATGGTGATGGCGAGCAGGTGGCTAGGGTGCAGGTTTAGGTAAATTAGAGGTAGAGAGAAGGAAGAAAAATACAGGACCTCTTGAGAAGGGCGCTAGATTCAATGAAAATTTTGTTTTGTTGTTAATATATATGAGAAAAAGATACTAATTAGTTGATATTAATTAATACTATTGCTTTACAGAATGCTTTTTACATAGATGTCTTAAAGATTAAAACCAACTTTTGTGGCCTTAACATATAAATACATATTTACATATTTTTAAATTCTTTTCTCTTTTTCTTTAGGCTTTTAAAACCAAGGATGGCTATCTTGTAGTTGGAGCAGGAAATAATCAACAATTTGCTACTGTGTGCAAGGTAATCCATAATCACTGGTGTGGGTGAATGACGCAGACAACAGTTCATTTTATAGAAAGCCAGGGAAAGCTCATTTTTGCTTAGCAAAGTGATGCTGTTGATAATTAACTTAGGACCTCCTGTATCAGCTGCTATAAGTATACCTTTTTCATACTTACTATAAATGGTAAGGCCTGTGTCTAAATGAGTATTTTGTAGTTTTCATTGTAGTATCTGGTTATATTTTGAAATAAAGGATCAGAATAGCTTAAATTACTCTCAGAGTTCACTTATCTACTTATCAAAAAATGGAAAGAATATAAATGAATTTTAAAAAGGTTTTTAACACAAGGATTATCCCTCTCATTTCTTTCTCTCCTTCATTCTTTCCTCCTATCCTTCCTTCTTTCCCTTCCTTTTATTTTTCTTTCATTGCTTTCTTTCTTCATTTTACTCCTCATTTCTTTCTTCCTTCTTCTCTCCTTGCTTTTCACCTTTGTGTTAGTTTTAGTTAGGCCCAAATATAGTTAAACTCCTTTCAACTTTACTTAGTTTACTACAAGAATATTTAAGATGTTGTCTTTTCAAATTAACCTTGGTTTAGTGAGTACCTTTCTGCAAAATTTATGTTTAAAGATTTTAGAAATCAAGCTTATATTAAAAATATTGCTCCTTGACAAGGCCTTTAAAAAGGCCTTGGAATAATTTAAAGTTATTTATTTAGGAGTATTTAAAGTGGAAGTGGTGGTGCATTCCTGTAATCCTAGCACAAAGGAGGCAGAGACAGGAGGATTGCCATGAGTTCTAGGCCAGCCTGGGCAATGTAGTGATTTCAGGGCCAGGTTGGACTACAGAGTGAGACCCTGTGTGAAGAAAAAGAAGGAAGAAGAAGAAGAAGAAGAAGAAGAAGAAGAAGAAGAAGAAGAAGAAGCAGAAGAAGAAGAAGAAGGAGAAGAAGAAGAAGAAAAGGAGGAGGAGGAGGAGGAAAAGCAGGAGGGGGAGATAGTCTAAATTTTTAACTTCACCTAGACCTCTAAAGAATATTTTTACTATTTATATAGACATTAGATATCAGTTTACCATTTTCAGTTTTAGTTCTAGAAATATAGCTTAGTTTAAAATACAGATTTTTGTTCTTATTTTTTATCACTTACTGAGAATTTTTTTTCTGACGTGAAGATTGATTTTTTTTTTTTAACTAACCATGTCAACATGAGCTTTCAGTTTTATTGGAGATCCCTGTGAATTCCTTAAAGGAATCTTTTTTATTAGAACTTATTATGTAGAAGAATTGTTTCTTAATGCTCCCCTTTTGTAGGGGAGGTTTAATGAGCAGAGCTGAGAACCACAGCAAAGGGTGGGTTGTAGCATAGAGAAGGTGACAGATGGAGATAGTTCAGGCTGCAGGAAGGGCTGGCACAGCTGAGGTGGGAAGGAGGCGAGCTTTTAGAATGGTGACTCAGTAAGTGTAGAGAAAATTGATTCAAACATTTGATCTGGGATCAAAGAATCTTTATTATGAACGGTCAATGTTAAAAATATGAAACATACGGAAGCCGTTGCCTGTGAAGTCATTTGCGTACTCTTAGCTGCAGAGATGTAAAAGCCGTTCATTGCTTTAAACGAGTACAGATTTTCTTCCTAGGCCATATGTTTTGGAGTTGTCTCTCTCCAAAAAGGGGGGAAAAGGTGGGGGATTACTGGTTGACATATTCTTCGCTGTTGAAAATAAATGTACTGAATCCTTTTGAGTTTTGATTCGTTACCATCAACCGGTTTGTAACTTTGAACTTCTTTATAAATATCCATAGAACACTTTTCGAAAAAAGATTTTTATTTCAAGCAGAATAAGTTATAGCATTAAAGTGCCATAAATTTTAGTACTAAAATATGACTTATTGTTATAATGCATTCATACTTTTTTCTTAAGGAGAGTATCAGAAGCCTTGGAGAATGGCAGGCTTTATTGTGATGTTCCCAAATGTGAGTTAGGAATGATAATTCCTGCTCTGAGCCACTAAGTCAGTTTCTATAAAAACTTTGAGTTCCTAGAAGAAAAATTTTATGTGTACAGGATGTGAGGGTTGTGAACATCATTTCCTGGGCATCCTTAGTGAATATTGCGATCTGATTGGCCTTTTCAATCTTCAAAATTATGTGATTACATAGAAACTTGTCCTAAATTCCTTCCACCTTATGGAAAAAACAACCCATCCGTTTTCCTATTCTTCTTCCCTACCAGTGAAATACAGAAAAAATTTCTTATAAGTATTTTTAACACAGATTTACCTCTTTGTGAAGGAGCTCATCATTCAAAGTGGCCTCTTAAGAGGCGGGGTACCTAGTTTTTCACAGTAAGCATATCAGAATTGTTCTCTTGTGAGTGAAGTCCAGCAGGAAAGAATCGACAGCTCTCCCTCTTGGGAAGAAGTGTGGTGATATTGTTTGTGATGAATGGATGGGCTTTACTTATGTCTTCTCTTTCCAAAATGGAATTTGATATACTGGTCGATTAATAACACATTTTGAGGAGGGAATGTCAGGGAGCTGTCACTGTCACAGGCTGGAATAGGAACAAGAATGTTGGGTTCAATGCTTGGGGTCAGAAAATCTTCCTGTGTATAAAGTTAGCCTTGGTTTACAACAAATGCTGTTTTATGTTCCTTAACACAATACAGAAGAGTGGGGAAAGTGAGCATATGTAAGCTATTTTAAGCTGATTGATGCCAACACTAATGGATATTCTATCTGAAGTATATTGACATCTTTTTAAAAGTCATTTAGAATGAATGCTTCTTTTTGGAGGCAATATGCACTGGTTATCAGCTTGAGTAATGCATCAGATTCTCCTGGAGCCCTTTTCTAAAAGATTTGATTTAGTGTGCCTGAGGTGTGATACAGGAAGCTTCAATTTTAATAAGTATTGTAGTTGAATTTGGAGCTGGTAGTCTGAGGACATCATAGCATAATTCTTAAGATCTATTTTGAGTTTTGTCACTAGTGAGGTAACTTCTACCAAAGTATTTAATCTTTGCTAAGCATCTGTTTTCTGTGTAAGATATGGGTCATAATATATAAACATACATAATATGTAACTTGTGGAGTTTTGTTAAGAGTTCCATTAGATAAGTGAGACACTTCATATAGTCCTGGCTCATGCTATGCACTTAATAAGTAGAAAGTTACTGGGAACTGTGGTTCTGGGAAGGACCCAAAAGCCCTCTTTCCCTTCCCCTTCCACACAGAACAGTAGTGAAACCTGGGCAATGTGCATAGAGTATCTGTTGGAGGACACTTACAAGCCAACAATAGGAAAATTAAAGGAGAACACCCAAATTTGAAGTATTTCTAAATTAGCATTCAATTTAGCAGTTTTCTGTCTAGTTATTTCATTATTTAAATGTAGTGAGGTTGAAACCTGAAATGTGGACACAAGGCAACAGAGCTGAGCTCCAGATGCTCTTTAATTCTGATATAAGATGTATGGTCAGTGAACACTAATGTCCAAGTGTAGAAATCTCTTTCTGTTTCCCTTCCCATTTTCTCATGCCCAAGCTGCCAAGTGATCTGTAGCAGCAGCAGCTAAGGAGTAGGACCCAAAATCTGAGGAACAGGAAGAATTTTTTTCTTTATTGCTGAGCTGAGGTCCTCAAGAAAGGGGTGAATCGCTGTTGCTTTTCCTCTATCTTCCTACTGCTTTGCTTCTTCCTTGGAGGCATGCTACAGAGTGGGCTAACTAGAGGGAAGCCACAGGAAACTGGAAGGCAAGGGCTGGAGGGGTTGCACGGAGGGAAGGCTTTGTAAGGCAATCCTTGAAGTTGTTTATAAACTCCTGCGCTCACCCCTGAGCGGCACAAGGCCTGATCTGATTCTAATTAGCATACCAAACATGTTCAGAGCTGATTTAACAAATACATGACTGCCTAGTGTAGTGTGGCCATTAAGTGGAGCACATGCAGGACTGATTCAAACAGCAATGTGATTCCAAAACTGAGCCAGCACTGAGACTAACATTCACAGAAGGTGGGTTGGGACTTGCAGCTTTGACCTAACCAGCCAATTGTCTGCTGAAAACAATAGCATCAAAAATTTTGTAGGATTTAGGCAAGATCTAGAGGCTTCTAACACAATATTCAAAATGACCAAGATCCAATCCAAAATTACTCAGCATATGAAGAAGCAGAACTTGCATGAGAATAGACAATCAATAAACACCAGTGCCAAGACAACACAGATGTGGGAATTAACTCACAAACTTTAAACCAACTATTACAAATATGTTTTAAGAAACATTACAAACACTGTTGAGATAAATGGAAAAATAGAAATGCTTAGGAAAGAAATAAAAGATATGAAGAAGAAACCCATTGAAAATTGCAGAACTGAAAAATACAATTGCTAAGAAAAGAAACAGTAGCTTACCAGATATCACCTGTGCAATGCAGATAACACAGGAATTGTTGTAGTCAAGTAACCTGAAGGTGAATCAATAAAAATATTCAGTATGACAACACAGAAAATGAAGTCCCTTTCTATTCCAAAACAGAAAGCCATCAAGCAAGGAAAGAAAGGATCCTCAGAGACTTGTGTTATATGAACAAAATACAAAATTTGTATCATTGGAGCCCCAGAAGGAGAAGGGAAGGATTATATGCTGAAAAATAGTTGAAGCAATAGTGGCTACATGATACAAATTTGGTGAAATATAAGAATAATAAACTTGATAAGTTAAAGAGGATGATAAAAGATACAGAAAATATAAATACAAATTAAAAGAGTGGGGCTGTATTAACAATGTATCAATTGTTGTCTGAAAACTGATTTGCAATAGTTCTTATAACTTATCTAGCATTGGCACTAGCAGAGGGGAAATTGAGTGGTTTAATTTTCTGAGAAGTTGAGAAACATCACATTTCACAAAGGATATTTACATTGCCTCTCTTTAAAAACTGGATTTTTAACAGTTGTATTATAATGGATGCTCTGTTTCTGTGCCTTTCTGTGTGTACAAAGTCCCTCTATTTCAGTTCTGAAATATGGTTGGCATAGAATGACAATAGTATTATCTATTGCATTGGGTAGCATTTTAAATGGCAACTGAACTTAACACATGTATCAATAAGGCACATAGAATTATGACAGTACATACGCACACTGTGATGTAGCAGCAGTGACAATGGCCACATCTACCTTCTGGCAAACAGTATTTTTAAGAGGCCATACATTATAAGAAGCACCTACATTAAAAAAAGAAAGTGGTTCTAGACATGGTAGAATAAGGTGTATGTGTACAATAATGTCTGAAAGATCATTTACCTCAAAGTTTTCATATTGCTTATTTGAGATTCAGTCAGTTGATTGACAGATGCCTGTTTTGCACTTGAGATATCATAGCGAACAAAACATTTATGACATAATGAACCTTACAGAACCTACATTGTATCAAGACGTAGTGGCAGTAAAGAATGACTGTAATCGATATGTTAGGGTATTAGAGTTATTTATGGCAGGAGAAAGACAAGGGCAACAGGATCAGGGGAGTAGTGATGGGTGGGATGAACTCTGGTGGGTTAGGTTAGTCATGGTTATTCCTTTAAGAAGTTAGCATTTGGGCAAGCTTGATGAAGGATTAGCCAACCAAATGTCTTGAGGAAAGTGTTCCAGGCAAGGGGACACCTGGTGCAACAGTCCTGAGGCTGAGGTACCATGGGCATGTTCTTGGTGCAGCATCATTCTAGCATGGCTGCAAAGATCCACAGGAGACAGCGCAAGGGGAGATGTCAGTGAGGTAATGGGCCATGCTGTGTGAGGCCTTTAGCTCTCATGAGTTTGGGTTTTACGATAAGGGGCATAATTAAATAGGGATATTAAAACACACCTCTATTTTCCCTGGTATATCCTACCTTTGGTCTTCTCTCTTTTCCTTTGAGCAAACATATGCTTTATTATTTCCTTTAGGGGAAGCAGTACCTCGTTGGAGCACTTCATAGTTATTTAGTGCTTAATGTATCAAGAACTCCACCCCCCATTTTATTGATACGTATAAGTGAAAAAATTAGAGTTTACATTGATCTTGAGCATTTTGTGCACGTACATATCTTGGCAAGGTTACAAGAACTTCTCCTCTGTCCTTTTGACCCTCTCCCTACCCAGCTCCCACCTCACCCCCATTTCCCATTATTTTCCACTTTAAGTTCTGTGAGATAATTGTGGTCTGGGTTTCTCATATCAGAGAAACCATTTGATATTTCACCTTCTGCTTCTGACTCATTTCACTAAGCATGATGGTCTCAAATTTCCCCCATTTGCTTCAAAAACCTCCAACCTATCTGACTTTATAGATGCATAGTATTCCATTGTGTGTAAATACCACAGTTTGTGTATCCATTCCATCCCAGGCAGACTCTTTTTCAAGCTCCTAGACAAGAGTTGTGATCACATCCCTTACAGCTATCTTTTTATAAAACATTTTGAACATTCACAGGTACAGTGAAAGTTAATTACTTTGACCCACTGCTTCATACAAACTCTGTAAGAGATATGAATTTCATTGAGTCAAATTCAGAGGAAGCATGGGCATTCCAGTCACCCCTGAGATCAGTCACTTTGTACTATTTTAGATTTTATAGGCGTATGTTGGGTGAGGCCAGACTTACACGTTTTACCTGTGGCTTTGAGAAGGCACTTGTTTTTTCTTGGCATGACTTACTTCTTGTGGTGGGGGACTTCTGATGGTTGGATAAACTCTCAGGCCACTTGTGGGATCAGGTGTAGCAGCAGGGAAGTTTGAAAAAAGGGTACTGTAATTGGTGTCACTTTTTAAAATCTGGGAGAGCAATGCTGTCATTATTGTTCCTAAAGGAAGCAAGTAAGTAGAACATGTGAAAAGAGGAATTATACCATTGAGATGGTATCTTTATTTTGGGGAATATTCTTCACATCTCTTTCCTTTGTAAGATGATTAATGGATTGATCTTATATAAACTGTGGGAAACAAATGAAACCATTAACTATTTATATTGAAAGCAAATACATTAATAAATGCAGTGAAGCTTTCTGTAGAGCACATGGGCTGCCCCCCAGCCCATAAATGCTTCTTCTGACTTTCCAGCACAACTGCCAAACACTGCCTCCACACATTCTTTTCAAAACTTCTTTTCCATTCCAAATCCACTTGGTACTTTCATTATGGCCTTGTTAAAATTGCAAGATGTCCAAAGGGATTTGCTAGATAGATTTTTCCCTTTAGTGGGGAGCAGCAAAGGAGGAAGTATATAAAAGCATTTCTAGTTGAAATTCCTTCAGGGATTTGTGCTAAAGAAAAATAGTGACACTTCTATAGGAAGAAGATCTTTTAATTTGACATTGTTGCTATGGTTAGCATTTGGGCAAATGTATATTCTTTCCTTTTATTTTTATCAGCTCTTATACAACATCCTGGATAGGACAACTGGGACAGATAGCATTATTTTATTTACATGTGGAACAAATAAATGAAGGTACCTGTCAAATATATGTCGATGGTGGATTTTATATAACAGCAGCCATGCACTATGATATGGGTTCTTGGAATTAAGTCTGTTTTATTGGAGTTTGTATCTCTTTCCCTACTTCCTCTAGATAAGGCTGTTTTCCACAGAGATTTGTCAAAACTGTATTCCTGTATATGGGCATAAGACATGGAGATCTAATAACTATTTTTCTGTGTTCCCATGTGTAGGCATACCTGCATAAGTGTAGTAAAACGCTTTTATAAAAAAACAAGCCCTTTCACCAGCATTTTCCATTCTTTTGGGGGAGTGTTCCCTCTAGATTTCCTCACTGAGAGGCAGAAAGATCAGAAAGGAATGGTTCTGGGAAGGGAGTGATAGGCTCTGAGTGCTAGGATCCCAGGGACCCGCAGGTACACGAAAAGTTTGAGAGTTACTCTTTAAAATTATTTGTCTCTTTTAGATCTTGAATTTGCCAGAGTTGATTGATGACCCCAAGTATAAAACCAATCGTCTTCGAGTACAGAATAGAAAAGAGCTTATTACGGAACTGTCTTCACGGTAAGTCTTAAGTAACTCTCACACACCGAAGATATAATGTGTGACATGAGGGTCATTTATCTGGTATTTAGTGTGTATATGGGCTTTTTGGGGGGGTTGTTTTAGCTTATTTAAATCAGTTTGTACATTTGCGTCCATTTCTCAAAACTGGTTAATGGAAAGGTATTTTAAAACTATAAGTTGTTTAAAACATTTGAAGGTATTTACATGTTTTACTAAGTAATGAGGTGTAAAAATAAATAAGAAAGTTGCCATGTCTTGAATTTGGCTATTTCTTGTGGCCTGTAACTACTATCATAAATACTAATACAATAATAATAATGATAATACTGATGTAACTTTTAAAATTATTTCTTTGTTCTAAATGCCTGATGTACATTGTCTCATGAGGTGGTGCCATTACATATTATAGGATAAAGAAACCAAGGAAAAATTGGGGAGTAAAGATTTCGTTAACTTTTCTGAGCTTCTTGTGTGACTCTTGATGATCTTGCATCATTGAAAATACCAAGCTGTGTAGGTCATATAAAATTAATGTTAATTAATTAGTGTTTAATTTTCCAGTTATCCATTCATTTTATGTTTCCCTTTTGTAAACTATGTATACATTTCCCAACTTTTCCTCAACCCCCCGCAAAAAAAATTCTGATGTCATATAAGTTTCACTTTTATTTACTTCTAAACTTTTCAATCTATAGCAGATAGGTTTCATTGATCTAAATGCCCATATGAGCTCTTCTTTATTATTAAGATTTTGTTCTCATAATGCCAATACATTAGATACTTTTGTTCAGATACCATATTTAGCCTTTTGAAAAGGCCCATATGTTTCTACATGGTGCAGATAATACTTAGAAAATAAAATTCTGCCAATCTTGCTTATGTTCCTGTTCCTTTGTATTTTGGAGTCTCTGTGAAATTTCTGTGAAATTCTGAGTCAATATTGATATATCTGTTTTTGGATTTTAAACTCTTCTTCTCTATGCTGTTCATATCTCCTCCATTTGCCAAATGCAGTTCATGTCAATGGGGGCTCTGTGTTTGGGACTGACACACAGAACAGGGGAATGAGAATTAGGTGTCCCTTTCCTAACCATTAGTTAAATATAACTCTGATTTTACTGTAAAGTCCCAGAGCCCTTGATGATTAACCTCTCGCTCCAGGAGAATTAGCTATTTATTTCAGCTTTTTTTCCCTACCCCCACATTTTTAATTCATTCAATTCATTGATATGACTTTTTCCTTTCACACCATGGTTACCAAGTTTCAATAATAGCCACTTGTGAGAATCTTATCAAAAGCTCTTTGATAGTCTAAATAAATCATTCCATGCTATGAGAAGATCAGATCCCAAGAAAAGTATAAACCCTAACCTGATACAAGTACCATCCTATTATTTAGTTTCCAACACTTAGATAGCTTTAAGAACCACAAAGTTGCGTCGTTGGTTCCCCTTATATACTAAGCCATTTATTCTGTGCTAAATTTTGTTATGGAATTTTACTGTGCAAAGACTTTTAGCTGGATCTGTAATAGGTTATTTTTTTTTTTCCTCTTTGGGATGAATTAAATAATGTGTCATCTTCGTTATACTTTTATATACCCAGAAGGGGGAGTTTCAGCATCTTGGAACTCATGGGTTGTCATATTTCTGTTGAGACTCAAGGAGGAATACAGGATCACACTGCAAGGAAAGATCTCAGAGTAGAGAAGGAATTTGATAAGGGGAACACATCATCTCAGGTATTGCTGTTAAAAGAGACCAGACAACAGATAGGGCTCTTGGTTGTGTGGAGGCCAGCCATGATGTCTTCTGCTGGTGTGTTGGCAGCTTTTGGTGCTTTCTCAGTATCTGCAGTTCTCCAGACCTCTCCCAGGTCAAATCTCTTCTCCTCCATGGTGAATCAAACCATGACAACCAGGGAAGATTAGGGTTTTGATTCATTCCCTTTATTACTTCATCTTTTTTTTCTTCCTGAACAAATGTCTCTGAATTCATTATTACAGTTAAATGCCTGGCTTCTAAAACTCTCTGTAAATACAATGAAACTTTTCATTTTATGATAAGATTTTATGTCTTCTCACTGCTCAAAAGCTTTAGTGGCTCTTCATGAATTTCTGGATTAAATCCAGGGTCTTGGGTCTGGCATCCAGGGTCTTCCACAGTATGGCCTCACCTCTCCTACTCTACTGCTTCGGCAGCTCTCCTTTGGTTTCTTTGTCTTCCACCCAATGCTTCCTATATTTAACATTCTTCAGACACATAGTCATGCCTACAAGGCCACTTCTCCAGGACCTCTGGTAAGTCACCCTCACACATCTCTGTCTGACTTCCCAGTTAGGTGACAGTAATTTCAGGGCAGAAGGTGTCCTTTTGTGCCTTGATTCCAGCCTGTTTGACATCACACATCAAGCGGTGATGGCAGTGCTCAGGAGCTTTCTGTGTACACCACTCAGCCTTGCTCCGCGTCCAAGCCACTCCAGGCCTTATGAATCCCTTAAACTTTGTTTCATTGTGACAGGACCATAGTAGCTTCCAACTACAAAGAGAAGCCAGAGAAAGAAAGGACAGGAACCAGCACTTGGTGGATGCCAAATACAAACTGAATGGTCATCATCATTATCACCATCATCCTACTGCACAGATGGAGGCACATAGTGAATATTTGGAAATGAGATTAGAGAGACCTCGCCTTTTCCATATATCATATTTCTGCTCGAAGCAGCACACAATGTATTCCTGTGTCCTTGTGTTTTTATACACTCAATACATATTTATTGAGCACTTATTAGATAATAGGCAACACCGTAAGCACTGGGAATAGAGAAGTGAATGAAACAAAGTAAATTATTGAATTTAGGGAAGGGAGTGGGGGAGTACCAGAAGTTGCACATGAGGCTGGTTGTCTCATTTAGTTTGGCCACGAGAACCTGTCTGATAAAGTAACATTTGAGCAGAGACCTGCAGGAAGAGATAAGTAGGTGGCACATATTTGGGAGAAGTAGTCAAGGCTTAGGGTGTGTGCTGGGAAGGTAAAGGGGCACTACAGAGGATCATGTGCTTGGAGTTGGGTGAGCAAGAGGAAGGGCACTGACAGAAGCTGGTAGAGTTTGGGAGATGGAAGGCAGAGCAGATTGTAAAAGTTACTGGAAACTTTATGACAAAGTGAGTTCTTAAACTTGTGAAATAAAGGAACTAGAGGATTTGCCTTCTTGGCCATAAAATATGTTTGCTTATCAGAAACTTCTATTTTCTATCTACTCTGAAGAGAAACTTTAAATGGCCCACTTTACCTGGTAGGGAGTATTCTAGCAATATGGAATGAGTAAGACCCCCTTTCTTACCTGGAAAGGCCAGACGGAGTTTCATCCACTTGTTAACTAACTTATTTATTTGACAAATATTTGTAAAATACCTGGAGTGTACTTAGGAACTGTTCTGAATGCTGTAAATATAGCATTAAAAAACAGACCAAAATTCCTGCTTCCTGGATTTTTTATTTTTTGTCAATACTAGGGATTGAACCCAGAACATAGCTCATAAGGTGCAAGCACTAAGCTGTAGTTTCCCTTGTTTTTTGTATTTTATTTTAAGACAGGGTCTCACTAAGTTGCCTATGCTGGCCTTGGACTGATTATTCTCCTGCCTCAGCCTTCTGAGCTGCTGGGATTAAAGGTATATGCCATCATACCTGACACCTCCTTGGAGTTACAGTAGAGTAACCTTTTCAGAGTTTCTTCTAACATGCTTTTTATTTGTTCTGAAACTTTGCACAATGGTATTTGTTTTGACGAGTGAAAACTGGTTGGTTTTCTACATTTTTTCATGTAATCCTTCCATTTTTAAGTGTCTTAGCTACAGGATATGCCTGTTAATCATTTGTTTTCTTTTTTTGAGCATATGTGTATACACTACATTTTTTAGAAAAACAAAACAAAACAAAAAACAAAAACAAGAAACCCTAGAAGCATGGTTTGCCAATGAAAACATATTTTTAGTAACAGTAGCTATATTAGCATGTGAGTCTCATATTTTTGCCTGTTGTCTGCTATTAAACATTATATTATAAGCTCTTTTATTCACTGCTCATACACTCTTTCCTCAGCCTATATTTTTTATTTTAGAATGTCTTTAAACTCCATAAAAAATACACAGGAGTTTGTGAGAATGAATTAACAGTGTAGAAACTTTTAAAATAGCCTTATAGGGTAGACTCACTGTATTCTTTAAGACATAATAAGACAAAATCTCCCATTCAGCATACCTGATTTGATATCCCAAACTGAAAACAGAAGCACTTAAGGATTTTTATAAAGTCTATGCTCCTGCATGGTCACATGGCTTTCCTCTGTGTTTCAAAGTCTTCAAGGTCTTATTCCTGAGCAGTTTCTGAGTATTTCTCTTCCTTCCCACGGTAGGCATTTATTTACATTTTTTCCTAGTCATATTTCTTCTTCATGTGCTCTGAAATCCGCAGGCTTTCTGCAGGTGCCTATCAGAGATGCCTGTTGTTCGTCCCAGCTCTTTGTGCTCCTGGCTGAGGGCAGTCTAAGTCCGTTCTGTCTCTGAATGCCAGCTCCATGTAGACGGCAGCTGCCTGTTTTGGTCATCAGCTGTATTTCCACAGCCAGCACACACAACAACCCTCGGGCTCTTTCAGGTGCTGCTGTTCCATAACCAGGCCTGTGAAAATAAGTCTGTTTTAAATTTTCTTTTAACATGGAAGGCTATCCCCTTGAGCTGGCCATCTTATCCACAGTGTTGCAGGAAGTCTATTTACCCAGCTGCTAACATGGCAGAGGAGGTAAAACTAAAGTATATTGTAAATTCCTAGTGAAGCCATGGAGGAGGAAAAATAATGGAGACTAACCCAGGGATGGTCAAATGACCCCCTTCTGTGCAATGTTCAGGAGCAACTATACCTTTAACCTGTGTGACTAACAAACCAGATCAACATTTTTGCAGAAGTTTAAGGCCTCAGGAGAGAGACTGGAAGTTGTGATCTGTGCTGGATCTAAGACGGGATGGGTAAAGATGATGTATGAGTGGTTGGGGAGAAATAAGGCATGATCAGAGAAGGGTGAAAGAAAAGAGAAATAATTGAGAAAATAGGAATACAATTCATTTTATTCTCCTCTCTCTCCTTTCTATCAACATTTATTGGCCACCGACTCTGTACCCTGGTCCTACAGATGCAGAGGTGAAAGTTGAAATCTGGGCTCCTGAGGAGTTTCTAGTCTAGTCAAAATAAGCAGGAAAGCTATGAGATAAGCAGCAGGTAGGACACACCACCAGGGCTGGATACAGCAGGGTGGGCTTCCTGGAAGCATTACCACTTCAGAGGACTCTCAAAGGATAAATAGAGTTAGGTAGGTGAAAAAAAAAGTTCAGTTAATTCCAAGAAGGAAATATTGACCTGAATATAATTTTATAGTAAGAAAAAAAAATCTAGAGAGCAGTGCAAAAAGTTGTTGGGAAAAATGCTGATGACAATTTTTAAACTTTAAGAAAACGTTACCCATACGAAGCAAATGAATGTCCATATAGTCCCAGTGAAACTATTTCTAAAAACTCAAGTATACTTATTCCTTGCAAATAAGAAGAAATTTATTAGATAAATTTTCCCCTTAAGGTATTTTAGCAATTGATTATGATAAGATTAAGATAAGATAAGATTAAGATTAAGGTAAGTGAATAATAATAGTTATTTTGGCTTTGGTGATTCTTTTTTCTTATATTAGGTTTCTGATAATCAAATACGTACTAATTTTCACATTTTATGTCTTTATTTTGTGGTAAAGGAGATTGAACCCAGCGCCTTCATACTGGGCTACAACCGTAATTATTTCTTTCTTCCTTTCTCTCTTTCTCCCTCTCTCTCTCTCTCTCTCTCTCCCTTTCTTTCTTTTTTCTTTTTTCTTCACTCATTCATCTATTTATTTATTTATTTGGCTTTGGACAGTCTCAGAAATCATTAAGTTGCCCAGGCTGGGCTCAAAGTTGCCCTCCTCCTGCCTCAAGCTACTCAAGTGCTGGAACTGTAGGCCTGTGTCACTGAGCCCAACTAGATTTTATTTTATTAAAACATTGTGAAATAAAATGCCCTATTCCAGAGCCTTATAAACAGAAATATTTGTGGGGTTGAACTATGGTTTTTAAAAGACTTTAATCATTTTCAAAAATTTCCATTAGATTACTCATGAAGAATATTGGAGAGTTGAACCTGAGACATTACTTAGCTGGTGATGGAGGGACTGCAGTTTCAAAGTTGTATGCTTCACTATTAATTTAAAAAAGAAAACACTTCATATTTTAGTACCATTAGGCAAATTTGATCATTTCACTTTTCCACGTAAAGTCTTTCTGGGGCTTTCCCTTCCTTCAAGAATAAGGTTTAAATAAACTATGTTCATGCAACTGCACCTTCTTTCTGGTCAGTATAGTGTTGCATGGCCTTTCAACAGTCCAGGTCTTCCTATGTGCTCATTGCTTTACGCTAAAGTGACGAAGCCTCACAGTCTTCCTGGCCCCTAGGAGTCCTTCAAAATAAGCTCACACTTTTAAGGAGCTTTCCCTGCCTGCCTGTAGGTTTTAAGTGGCCCCTGCTGCATTAAAGCATCTTTCGCACTCAGCTGTCATCAGTCTCTTCTCTTCTTGACAAGGCAGTATATTTCTTAGGGCAAAAACTACATCTTTTTGATTTTTTTATTTTGGGTGTCTTTTGAGTGTCTGGCACTCAGTAAATGTTCTCTGTCAGTGAGTGCATGGATCCTTGGTGGACAAAGCTGTGTAAGGACATTAGCAGAATTGGCTGGAGGGAAATGAGAAGACCCAAGTGTCAGAGTCTACAGGAAGGAGAGCAGAGGTAGCTAGAAACAAAGACCTTATACTAACCAGGGGTGCTTGTGTTATCATCAAAATGTCAAAAGACCTGAACTGGAGACCCTTGTCTGCCACTGACTGCCTCTGTGGTCTTGAGCAAGCTGTGATTGCCTGACCCTCATTTTTCATAGATCACAGAGACTGCATGTGGCAGTCTCTCCATCATAGTGGGAAAACTGGAACAGACACATGAGCAGCCAGCTCAGGGTTGAGAGTGCAGCAGTGCCCATAGTATTGCAGGAGGATCAGTGGCCTTCAAGCCATAAGTTCCAATTCCCCATTTACTTTAACCATTCAAATTCTGTATCATTTTGAATTCATGTACTTTATGTATTTGAGATATTTTTATTCCTGCTGAGCTGTAATTATAGAAATAAAATTTCCCAATTTTTATTTAGTAAATTTGTAGTTAGTGATCAATCAGCAGTTCTAATGTGAATAACTATGTTGCATTTTGTTCTGCCTGGATTTTGTTTTAACCAAAGTAGAGCATGAGATTTTATTTGGCCTGTGTAGCTTTGTTGTAGCATGCATAAGTGGTTTTTGTTCAACTTAAAAAAAAAATAAAAATAGCTACCTGGACTTAGGGATACATTTGACTTTGTACTACTTTCCCAATAATGAAGAATATTAGTATTATGCATTTTTAAAAGTCAGAAGTAGATCTTAATAGCCCGTATTCTATTACCTTTCAAAAGACACTTGTTACTCAGTCTGGGCAATGGATTTGTGAACATTCCACTTGAGTTATTCCTTGTATTTGTGGCTGTACTTTATTAAAGAATGAAACATTTTTATGTGTCCCTTAGTTGCTATGTTGTGTTAAGAGCTTCCATGAAAAGCTTCAGCCAGTGTCTTTGAGCTCTTAAGTAAAATAAATCCAGGAGTTCTTCTGTGTCATCCTTTTGGGTAAGTTTTTCAAATTTTGATGGGCATGTTTAGCCTTCCCAGGAACTGTTGACTTGACTTTTCTGTTAAATAACGTCTTTTGTTCTTTTACTATTTGTATTTAGTAGAAAATGAAACTATCTCATATTTAATTTCTAACAGTTTTTTATCCCTTTCCTTTTGCTTCGTTTTTAAAAAATTCCATTTCATTTCCCTCTTCTGTCTTCTTTTGCTTCATCTTTCCACTTCTTCCCCACCTTTCACAATTGGAACTGTTTTAAATTAAACAATGATGGATACCCATCACTTTCCTAGTTGGGTTTCAGTTATTCATGGGAAGTTGTCATTGAATATCTGGTTTTCTTAGTCTTAGAGAAGAGGGAGGATTTTTCTGACTGACTACCTATCTAACACAATTT
>PVKB01000776.1:70160-165312 GCA_004027205.1 Ctenodactylus gundi
CCCCGCCAAACATCAACACAAAAAGAAAGGCTGGAGAAATCCCCATTCCAGAGTGTATCCTTCTTCTGTGTAATTTGCTGATGTCAGACATTCTGAGGTTCTTTGGTAACAGATTTCCTTTTGGCTTAGAAGATTGTTCTCTCTTGAATTGCAAATAGGAATAATATTGGGAGGTTAAAGTATGAACTCTGATTCCTTAGTGTAAATGTATTTTTCCAGGCCTTTTTCTAAGACGGGACCTTAATGTAGAGATAGTAGAGAAGTCCCCAGGGTACTGGCTGCCTGAGGTTGGGAGTGTGGGGGAGAGGAGAGGGGTGAAACACAGTTAGGGGTCCCAGAGATGAAGAAGTTCTCCCTGCTCACACTGCTGTCCAGCCTGAGTGGCTGTTGGAAGTCTGTCTTAACTCTGATGAGTTTCAACCCTCCCCAAACCTGGCAACCATCTACTCTCTCATATATACATGTTTTTAATATATATAGAGAGAAACTTATTATTTTCTTCCTCTGAAACTTTTTGTTGGTCTAATATTCCATATGATTGCATTTAAAAATCTCATCTGCCAGCCTTCCCCCACCCCCGGCTTCTATGAACATCTTACAAGACTGCATTTCGTGTGATTTCTATATATGTTCAACCTACGCATTCAGTTTATCTTAACTTCCCCCTCTAACCCTTAGTAATGCTTTCAGTTATATCATTGTAGGTTTATCTGGCATCCATTGCAGCAGGGCTAATTTGGGTAAATGGATCTGATGTTTGTTGAAGGTCACATTTGTTTTCTTATGCATTCTGTGGCATCTCTGCCATTATCAGCTAATAGATGGTTCCTTGTAAAATGTCTGTATTTTATGTAGTACATTTTCTAAATGTTATTTGGAGAGAGATTTAAATGACTACATTTTGTTACTATAAAATCAGGCTTGAGGGTAAGAAAGAGAAAGAAGGCTCTAGAAAGCATGCCTTTGGCTTGCAGAGTGCAAAGGGAGTCACTGTAACTCCAAACCAGCTCCTTGTGACCAGGGCTCTTTCCACCCTGTTAAGAAAATTCAATGTGACCAAGAATCAAATGAGATTTTTAAAGTGAGTTGGGGTGGGTGGAATATCATTCCCTCTCCCCCGAGGCCCCTTCCTTTTTTTTTTTTTTTCCCAAGAGGGCTGTAAACCATTTTGCACTGCCTTTTAGTAGAAAAAAATTAGGTGGTGGTTGTGAATATTTATATGTATGTGTAGGGAGGGGATGAGAGTGATGGGAGGGAGTTAGTAAACTCTTATTTCCCTGGATAAAACATTTAATACTCTCATCTCTCCACTGGAGCTTAATGTATATTTTTAGATTTATAGAATGTCAGAGTCCTAAACACTTGAGTAGTTGGATGAAACTTTGGATAACATCACATTTAACCCTTTCTTTACTGGAAGCACTTAATAGCAGTATCTTGGGCCAGAGATCTTTTGTGAATTGATGGGCAGCTCCATAAGCCAACTCTAGAGGCCTTCCTTTTCAGAAGATGTACAGCTCTCCAGACTTTTCTGGCTGACCTTTTTTTGCTCTTGATTTTGAATTGGCTGGAAAATCTGGAATTAGATTTAGTCTCTTATACTCTAATTTGCTCCTCAGACTCCTTGACTCACTTCTGTCCTGCCCAGTTTCTGGCCTTCCTGTGGCTCAGAATGAGTCTGTCCTCTGAAGACTTTGCCCCCACTTGAGTTCCATTCTTGTCTCCTCTTGCCCGTGCTTTCCAGCACAGGTTTTCCTTGAGCTTTTGCTCTTGTAACCACTGATATTTCTAGTAAGAGTGGACTCCACCTACCATTGAGTGCTGACAGCTGACATCCCTGCTGAGTCTTGATTTCCACCTGCTGTCCGGCAGCCTGGAACATTTCCTAGTGGTCAGCTGCGCCTGGCCATCGTCACCTACACAATCTACAGTAGTTTTGGCAAGTTGCTCATTGCTTCTGTCGCCAAACTGTCCTTACCTTAGTTGTAGTTTAATGTGGTTTTCTAATGTCTCACAGCTCACACATGAGGCTCAAATTAGATTCTGTTATTTTCTATGTTTTGTCTATCATACTTACAGAATAATTGCTTATTTCCCTTTTCATCTGCCCATATATTTTATGTTTAGAAAAATTCTGACTAAGAAAAGAAAATAGGAGAACATCATCTTCTCTTTTTTCTCTCCTTTCTCTTCCTTCTTTTCTCTGTCTCACTTTCCTTTCTCTGAGTCATGTGTATACAACTTCTGTTTTGATTTTTTATATACAACTTCTGATCTTTCAATTTATAAATTTACATTTTTCTTCCTTAATGATCTTTCTTTCCTCTTTTTTGAATTGTTTTTCTTTTCCTCATTTGCTAACTTTGGAAAAGAAAAATCCAGACATTGGAATGTCTGAGTTTATTTAAAAGTCTCAGTATTCTGTTCAATTTAATGAATGGAAACAAAAAAGGAAAATCAAAAATGCTGAGCTGGATCTTTGTGACTCTGGGACTGGCCCGTGTTGGTGGCCATGAATATATACTATTTTTGGAAAATTAGAATAATGGATGTCTCCAAGCTTTTTTTTCAAAGACATCAAAACAGAAATATTTTCTAAGAAATGGAAATTAACAATTATTAGAAAACCAGAGAGAATTTGTTAAAACGTAATTGTTTGATAATAAAGCTTGTCATTATCTAAAATAGAAGAGGAAAGAAAGAAAGAATAAAGTTGTTCCTGAGTACACATTAATAAGTACAGGTTATTCATTCCAATAGTCACATTTATTAGGCTACAAAAGGTACTAAAATACTTGTATAATATTAAAATAATTCTTAAAATAAAAATGAACAGCTACATTGGTAACCCCAATACCTAAGAATAACAGTAACAAGATATGTTCAAACCTCACATGGACAAAAATTCCAAACTATGTATTATAGGTAGGTCAGTTTTTCCTCATACTAATTTTTAAATAAAATTCTAAACATCATTTCAATAGGATTATTTTCAGAATTATATAACTACTAAGTTAATTTTCATGAATAGGCTGAAATATTAAAAATAGACTAGAAGCAATCAGCTTCATAGTTTGCTGGAGAAAGGAAATGGACAAGAGGAATATACAGCCTTAACTGAGCATTTCTTAGTGTTCTAATAATTGTATTTCAAAATACTTATCCTTGATATTCTACTAAATCTCTTGAGAGGAATTAAGGTAAAAATAATTGGGGCTGGAGGAATGGCTCGGAGGTTAAAGCACTTGCCTAGAAAGTGTTATATCAAGCACTTGCTTGAGTTTTATTCCTCAGTACCACATAAGCCGGGCGTGGTGGCTCACGCATGTAATCCTAGCGCTTGGGAGGTTGAGGCAGGAGGATTGCTGTGAGTCCAAGGCCAGCCTGGGCTCCATAGGGAGTTCAGGATCAGCCTGGTTGCAGAGCAAGACCCTGTCAAAAAAAAGGTAAAAATAATTACAATCATACAATTGCAGAGCTATTTACAATAACTAACACTGCGGAACACATAGACACCTGCCATAATGCTGGGTTAAAAAATATTCTTAGTTTGAAATACTGTGCATTTATTAAAAATTTAATTCACCAAGAATTTTTCATTGAATGGAAAAATGCTTATTTTTTCATTTTTATTAGTATGTATATGTCATACATCATGGTAACAATGAATTTGTGATTTTGTGCACATATGTGTCACATCAACTTCGCCTTCAGTCCTTTTCCCCCTTTCCTACTGTCCCATCCTCTCTGTCATCCCCCTGACTCCCATCATGTCGCCCATTTGGATCTAGTATTTGTTTAAACTTTGGATTTCTCATACGTGAGAAAATATGTCATACTTAATCTTTTGAGTTTGATTCACTTCACTAGGCATAATGGTCTTAGGCTGTAACCATTTATCGACAAAAGACTCAAATCTACCTGTTTTACCTCCCCCCATTTTTATTAGTGTGTGTTTGTATGTGTGTGTTTGTGTGTGCGTGTATGTATGCAACACACAATGAATACATTGAGCTTGAGTATTCTGTGTACACATACATCACATCAACATTACAATCCCTTCCCCTCCCTCTTTTTGGTCCTCCTAACTCTACTATCACAGTCATTTGGTTCTATAGAATGCCTATATTCTGGGCTTCTCATCTTACAAAAACTGTGAAATATTTAACTTTTTGAGTTTGACTCACTTCATTAAGCATGATTGTCTCAAGTTGTGTCCACTTACTCACAAAAACTTCAAATATTGTGCATATGCACCATAGTTTTGTATTTATTGGTCTGTGGATGGGTATGTCGGCATTTTCCATGGTTTAGTTATCATTAGTTGTGCTGCTGTAAACATCGGCATACATGTATCTCAGTTATATGCTGCTTTTAACTCCTTTGGAAAGATACCCAGCAGAGGCATCGGTGGGTCAAATGGAGTATCTATTTGAAGTTTTTTTTTTTTTCAAGGAATCTCTGTACTGCCTTTTATAGTGGTTGTTTCAGTTTACAGACCCACCAGTAATGTAAAAGTATTCCTTTTTCCCCGTACCCTTGCCAGAATCTATTGCTCTTTGAGTTCTTAATAGAAACCATTCTCAGTGAAGTAAGATGTTATTGCAGGGTTTCTCCCCATTTCGTTGATATGCATAAGTGCAATGCATAAAGTTTACATTGAACTTGAGCATTTGTGCATGTGTGTGTGTGTGTGTGTGTGTGTGTGTGTGTGTGTGTGTGTATCGTGGCAAAATTACAAATTCTACCTCTGTTCCTTTCCTGCCCTCCCAGTCCCTCTTCCTCCCTCCAGTTCCATTACATTTCTCTAATGCTAAGGATGTTGAATATTGTTTCTTGTATTTATTTACTGACCATTTACACGTCTTCTGAGAACTGCCTACTCATTTCGATTGCCCATTTTTAATTGAATATTTAATTTTGAGGGATTTTTTTAGTCTCTGTATATTTTACTTATTAGACCTCTGTCTGAAGTGTAGGTGGTAAAATTTTTTCCTATTCTGTTGATTGTTTCTTGTGCTGTACAGAAACTTTGATTTGATAAAATCTCACTTGTTAATTCGGGGTGTTACTTCTTTTTTTGCATCAGGTGTCCTAATGAGAAAGTCTTTGCCCATGCCTGTATCTTCAGGAGTTCTATTTTGTCTTCTAGGAGTTTCAAGGTTTAGGTTTTAATATCCAAGTATTTGATCCACTTTGATTTTAGTGATTTTAATGCATGGATATTGGTGTGGGTCTAGATTCATTCTTTTGGGTATGGATAACCAGTTCTTCAAGCACCATTTGTTGAAGAGGCTATCCTTTCTCCAGTGTTATGTTCTGGCCTTTTTGTCAAAGATCAGATATCTGAGAGTCCTTGAGGGTGTCTCTGTATCCTCAGTTTTATTCCATTGGTATACTTGTCTATTTTTGTGCCAGTGCCACACACACACACACACACACACACACACACACACACACACACACACACTTTAAAAAATTACTGTTGCTTTGTAATATAGCTTGATGTCTGGAATTGTGGAACTTTCATGCCATCCATTTTTTTCTCATTGCTCAGGATTGCTTTGGCTATTCTGGGTCTCTTTTGATTCCATATAAATTTTAGGATTATTTTTTCAATTTTGGTGAAAAATGTTATTGATTTGGATAATCTGCATTGAATCTGCATATTAGTTTTGGCAATGTAGATATTTTGACAATATTCTGCCTATCCAGGAAAGAGAGATATCTTTTCATTTTCTAAAATCCTATTCAATTTCTTTTTTTCAGGCAAGGGATCCTTTGCTTCCTTGGCTAGGTTTATTTTTAGATATTCAGTATTTTCAGAAGCTATTGAGAATGGAATTGTTCTCAGCTTTTTCAGTGAATTCATTGTTAGTGTAGGGGAATGCTATTGATATTTTTGTATTAATTTTGTATCTTGCAATTTGGCTGACTCTGTCAATTAGTTCTAAGAGAGTCTTTGTGGAATTTTTGGGTCTTAACCTGTAGAGAAGAATATCTGCTGAGAATAAGGATAATTCAAATTTTTCCATTCCAGTATGTTTTTTCTTTATTTCATTCTCGTGTTTAATTTTTCTGCCTAGGTTTTTGAGTACTACACTGGAAAGGAATGTTGCAAGAGGACAGGCTTGTGATTTTTTTGACTTAATGCAAAATGCTCTCTATTTTCTCCCATTTACTATAATATTGGCAGTGGGTTTGATGTAGATGACTTCTATAGGTTTGAGGTAAGGTTCTTCTATACCTATTTTCCTCAAAGTTTTTTTATTATGAATAAATTCTAGATTTTGTCAAAGGCTTTTCCTGCATGTATTGAGATGACATGGGATTTGTTCTTGCTTCTATTATGTGATGTATTACATTAATTGGTTTACATATGTTGAAGCATCCCTGAATCCCTAGGATGAAGCTGACTTGATCATGGTTACTAATCTTTTTAATGATTTGTTGAATTCTGTTTGCCAGTTATCTAAGAGAGGATTTTAGTGTCTATATTCTCTAGGGAGATTGGCCTGTAGTTTTCTTTCCTTCTTAAGTCTTTGTCTGGTTTTATTATCAAGGCAATGCTAGCCACCTGAAATGAGTTGGGCAGTGTTCCTTCTTTTTCAATTGCATGGAACAATTTTAGAAGAATCGGTGATAGCTCTTTGAAGTAATCATAGAACTTTGCAGTGAATCTGTCCATTCCTGGACTTTGCTTTGTAGGTAGAGACTTTATTATTACTTCAATTTCCATATTGTTATTGGTCTATTCAAGGTTTTTTTTGTATTTTGTTGGTTTAGTTTCAGCATTTTGTATGTGTCTAAGAATTTGTTTATTTTTTCCATATTATCCAATTTGTTGGAGTATAAATTTTCAAAATAGTTTCTTATAATTCTTTGAATTTTAGCCGTGTCTGTTGAAATTTCTCCTTTTTCATTTCCAATTGCATTGATACAGATTTTTTCTTTCCTTTCTTTGTGTAGTCTAGCCAGAGGCTTGCCAATCTTAATCATTTTTTCAAAGAACCAGCTCTTTGATTTATTGATCTTCTATATTTTTATTTTATTAATTTCTGCTCTGATGTTTATAATTTTCTTTCTTCTACTACTTTTGAATTTAGGTTTTTCTTGTTTACCTAGGACCTTGAGGTGCATCATTAATTTTTTTATTGGGGTTGCTATGTTCTTTTCTCTTAATGTGTGTATTCATAGCTATAAATTTCTCTCTTAGTACTTTTTAGGTTCTAATATGATGTACTTCCATCATCATTGACTCTAGGAAGTTTTTAATTTCTTCTCTGGTTTTCTGTGACCCATTGTTTGTTCAATAATATATTATTTAATCTTCATATATAGTTTTTTGTTATTGATTTCTAGTTTTATTCTGCTGTGGTCTTCTTCCTGATTGTTCCCTTAACCATTATCAATGTTCATCTTTGACTCTTTTGATCTTGAAATATGCTATGTCTTGAAATCTGTTATGTCTTGAAATCTGCTAAGTCTGAGAATAGTATAGCTATCCCTACTTTTTTCTGGGTATAGTTGCATTCAGTACTGCTTTCATTCTTTTAAAAAATCACTCTTCTAGAAAGTTCTTTCACTTGTTTGCAAGTCCTCACATACCCCTTTGATTTCTCCAGTCTAGCCACTAATGGCCCCTCTGACAGCTCAATGAGCTTTCCCATCCGTGACTTCACATGACTGTTCCTTTTGCCTGGAATAGCCCTTCCAGGCGTAAAGTTCACAATGCAGCAAGTCCCTGTAGCCAAGACATCCAGAGGGAGGATGTGGGCATTTTTCTTTCCCTGTGTCTCACTCAGTAGGCAAAGATGTGCCTGCCACTCTGACTTCTCTTTTGCAGCTCTTGTGAGGTTGGGTTGAGGGAGGGCAGGATGTCTCTATGTCCAAAGGCACACATACTCCTCTCCTATTGGACAATACATAACCATTTGAGTTGGTTCTTCTCCCATCTGTGCTGTGGAGGTTGAGGGACGAGACCTCTGCTTTCTGAGATCTGTTCTTGCTGAGCTCAAATTCCCTGTAGTTTGGCTTGTTAGTGGCGTATTCTGTGGAAGAGCTCAAAGTTCACTTCAGAATTGTCTCTTTGGGTGTGCCTAAAAAGCCTCTGACTAGGACTCCAGCACTGCACTTTTCAATCCTCAGTTTCTAAGCTCTAATGTTTTGCAGCCACGGTGGGGCATTCCTTATTTCTATAACTGAATAACTCCGGGTTTTGGTGTTCTGGCACCGAAGGTCTTTCTTTTGTGTGGTGCATAGCCACAAGCCTGACCTGGCACTATCCAGGCAACTGTCCTGGCCATAGTTTTCCCATGGCACTTGCTGCCCATAGCTCATGGGCTACCTGGACATGCCTGCCCTGCAGTCTAAGGCCCTGAGCTCTTGGCATGGCCCAAGGCCCCTTCTCTGTATGGGCTGTTCACTCCCTAGCTGGTCTACACCACTTCTTCACAGGATCTGTGGTCTTCACTCAGGTCTGGCCAATCTCCTACCACAGAGGAATTTCCTTCACTAAATCTAGTATTTCCTTCTGAATTCATGTGGAGGTACTGGTGGAACTATTCTACTCCAGTGTCTTCTTGACTCTGTCCCCTATAAAATGCTTATTGTATAATATTAATTTAAAAAGGCCAGTTTGTAAGTTACAGTTGGCCTTCAATATCTCTGTGTTCAACCTAACTATACATAAAAAATATTAGAAAAAATCATGTCTGAATTGATCCTCTACAAACATTTTAGCTTGTCATGATTTAAATTATATAGAGTAACAATTGTTTAATTTTATTAAGTATTATAAATAATCTAGAGATGATTAAAATTTGCAGGAGGATGTGCATAGGCAATATATTATTTACATAAGGGACTTTGACATCCAGAGCTTTTGATATCTTTAGGGAATCCTAGAACCAATTTCTCATGAATATCAAGGAAGATTGTAGGTTAAGAACACCAAAAATAATGGCACTGAAAAAGGAAGCTAAATTCTAATGGTGTTTGCTTCTGAATAGTATTGTAGGTAATTTCCCCCCATTTTATTGATATGTATAAGTGCAAAATTTAAGGTTTAAAATGAAGTTGAGCATTTTGTGCACATACGTATCTTGTCAAGGTGACAAGGACTTTCCCACTCTCCTTTTGTCCCTCCCATTACCCACCCCTCCATCCTTGCCCACTCTGGTTCACTTTGTTTTTCGTTTTAAGTTCCATGAGATAGTTGTGATCTGGGTTTCTCATATCAGAGAGACCATTGGATGTTTCCATTTCTGCTTCTGACTCACTTCACTAAGCATGATGTTCTCAAATTTCTACCATTTGCCTGCAAAAGCCTCCACGCTGTTGGACTTTATAGATGCACAGTATTCCATTGTGTATAAATACCACAGATTGTGTATCCACTGGTCTGTTGATGGGTATTTTGGTAACTACCATATTTTAGCTATTGTTAGTTGTGCTGCTATGAACCTGGGTATACATATGTCTCTGTTATGTATTGTTTTGACCTCTTTTGGAAATATTTCCAGGTAGTATTATAGGTAATTTTTATTTTAAATCTTTATTTGGGGGTGGGGCAGAGTTAAGTGATTAGAGTGCTTGGCTAGCAAGTACAAGGCCCTAGATTTGACCCTCCAGTACCACATAAAAATTAGTTGGTCATGGAGGCAAATATATGTGATACCAGTACTCAGGAAGATGAAGGAGGAGGATTGCTGTGAGATCGAGGCCAGCCTGAGCTACAGTTAGTTGAGGAACAGCCTGGAATATAGAGTGAAACCCTGTCTCAAAAAATCTTTGTTTTTCGCTCTTTCATAAATTTTAATATAAACATTAGTAATCAATATTCTGATAAAACTAACAACTTTCAGAGCATACCTGTTTTTAGAAGAGTGATCAACCATCAAACAACCAAAATCTCAAATAAGTGAAAAATAAGGTAAACCTTTGTGTTGTGACCTAGCTGGTAAGCATATGAGAAATTTTATTTTAAGTCTTTGTCAGGGAGGGCCCAAAATAGCAGAAAACATAGAAGTCAAAATGAAGGTAAGAAATTAATATTATTTATGGTAATGCCCCATCATTAATTTATGTTCCAAACTTTTATTTCATGTAAATATTAATATCAAAGATTTCTGTGACTATTTTCTAACTTTTATGTTACTCTGGATAAATAGCTGAATTTTATAATAATGTCTCTGTGGTTTGGATATGGAATATCTCCCAAAAGCCTTATGTATTTGGATGTTAAGGAATATTTATAGATTCCATATGCTGTTAAGAAGGGGAGCGTAGTTAGAAGAGGAGACCCTGAGGCTTATTCTGGAAAGGGTGTTCCACTGTGACATTACCTGGAAGGACATATGCTATCTCCACCTTACATTATTCTCTTAGCTTCCTGTTGTCATGCTGTAAAGAGCTTTTCTCTGGCTAGGCCTCTGCCATTTGTTTCCACCATTACTAGATGCTCATGAATAGACTGTGACCTTCTGAAATCGTGAACTAAAAATGAAACTTTCCTTTCTTAAATTGTAGATGATGTTTATTCTGTCCCAGGGGAAAAATAAGTAACTAAGACAGAAATTGGTACCAAGAAGGGCAGGTTGTTGTTGTGACTACCTGAATATATGGTCTAGAAGCCTTTGGAACTTGTTTGTAGGAGGATTAGGAAAGATTGGAAGATTGCAGGTAAAGAGAATTTAAACTGCTGTAAGCTGAACTTGATGGGAGATTGTAGTCTGAGTTCAGGAGACCAGAATGCCAACAGAAGAAGGGAATGGAAAGACCAAGCTTCAGAGATTTCAGGTGGGAAAGAGGACTGTATTGGCAGTTGGTCTAGAAACCATGCATGCTGTGTTTTGGCAAAAAGTGTGTTAACATTTTGTCCCTGTCCTGATACTTTGCCTGAAACTGAGGTTAGTGTACTAGATAATCTGTTGTAGAAAAATTTGAGGTGACCCACTGTTCAGGCTTTATCACATAGGTCCTGCTTGCAGCTTTTCGCCAGTTTTACACTGAAAAGCAGGGAAAAAAGGAAGAGGAAGCAGATGTAAAAAGCTTGTAGTTTTTGCCAGATGGAGGATGATTAAGTTGGGGCAAAAGAAAGCATAATTCTATGTCATATGATTTTTTGCCATAATAAAATTATTAGAAAAACTTCTTGTGATAAAAAAATAAAAATCTTTTTGGACTAGAAAATTAAAGAATGACAAATTTGGGTCGTTTTTAGGAAAATGAATGCACCTTGAATGATTATGCTTAGTGAAATGAATCAGACCCAGAAAGCTAAAGATCATATGGTTTCTCTAATATGAGAAAATCAAACCATAAATAATATAAGAGATAAAGAATAAAGTAAGAAGATGGACTTTGTGGAAAGGGAAAGGAGGGTGAGAAGGTGGGAAGGGGAAGGGGAGGTGATACGTAAATTAAAAAATAAATAAAATTTCACAGCTGTGGAAAAAAGAAAGCATGGTTGCTGAAGACATTACATTAAAAAGAAGCCAAGTACTTTGTATCAGGACTACAGGAGTGATGCCTTGAGGATATCCCAGGAATCAAGAAGGCTCCACCCTATTTCTGTTCAAGGGTGCAAAGGCAAAAAACTTTCCTTTGATGCAAAAGAAATAGCCCCCAGAATCAACAAATGGGATTATATCAAATTAAAAAGTTTTAGTACAACAAAAGAAATGATGCACAGAATGAAGAAAGAGCCAACAGAATAGCAAAAAAAAATTTTCACCACTTATACCTTAGTCAGGAGCTAATAACTATAATATAGGAGGAATTGAAGAAAAATAGACCCCTCAAAATCAAAGCCTCAATTTAAAAATGGGCACCTAAAATGAATAGACAGTTCTCAGATGAAAAAGTTCAAATGGCTAGCAAAATATTTGAAGGGATGTTTAAGATCCTGGCCATTAGAAAAATGCAAATCAAAACATCACTAAGATACCATCTTACCAGAATGTTGTGTATCAAGAACTTGAAGAGCAACCTATGATGCGGGCAAAGTTGTTGGGGAAGGGAACCTTTGTACTTTGCTGTGGAACTATAAACTGGTACAGCCACAATAGATTGGCAGTATGGAGGTATCTCAAAAAGCTGAAAGTAAACATTCCATTCACTTCAGCAATATCTCTTTTCAGTATCTTTAAAAGAATTAAAAGCAATGTAAAACAGATGCATGTATACCCATGTTTATAACAGCACAACTAACAGTTGCCAAAATGTAGAAGACACCAGAACACTCATCAACAGACCAATGAATACAAAATTGTGGTATATGTAAAAAATGGAGTACTACTCTTCCATAAAGACAGATTTGAAGATTTTCTAGGTAAATGAATGCAACCTGAGACCATCATGCCTAGTGAAATGAATCAAATGCAGAAGGTTGCAGATTGCATTGCTTTCTAAGATGAGAAACCCAGAATACAGGCATGCTCTATGACCAAATGTGTGTGATAGTGGGACATAGGAGGTATGGGGAGAGAAAGGGAAGTTCTAACAGGGGAGGGGAAGAGCTTGTAATGTTGACGCTATATATATATATATATATATATATATATATATATATATATATATATACACACACACACACACACACACACAAAATACTCAAGCTCAATTGTGTATCACATATATATGTTAATAAAAATGGTAGAAAACAGAACTGCCTGAGAAGAGAGCCCCAGTACATTCTACATGGCAACCTAAGAAAGTGAATTCACAAGGAGTTCAGCCATCTAAGAATTCAGAAGCCTCTGCAGCCATTGTCTGAAGAAGCCAGAACACAACTCAAACTAGCTGCAGAACTTGGTGTCATCTGCATTGTGCTGGTTTCACAGGCATTCAGAATGCAAGAGTTGTAGGATCATGGAAACTTACATCCAGATTGGAGACTAGGCAGTTTGTTATTCAAAGGGCAGAGCATGAGGTTGTGAAGGTGAAGCCAAAAGTGCAGAGAAGACCCTGAGAATTTGGAGATACCAGGAATGTGGTTCATCTGCTGAGGAAACAGACTGTGAGCATAGCCAGCCACAAAGAGAAGCTATGGACACTGCAGACAGGGCAGTGCTGTAGGAGTGTGATGACCCAACCTCTTTGGGCTAAGGTCTTGCCATGACTTGCCCCAGGTGTTGGACATAAAGTAACAGGATTTAATGGAACTACAGGATTTGGTTATTGTCCTACTGAGTTTCATGCTTGCTTTAACCAGATGGCTTTCTATCCTTCTATTCCTCCCTTTTGGAATGGAAATGTGTACCCTGTCCCATTGTATATTGGTTGTGTTTTAGTTTTCTTGTATTTTCACAGGAGCACACAGCTAATCATTTTCCATGAGTCTCAGGGGACATTTTGAACTTAGGCTTTTTGTCAGTTCCGGAACTGCTATGATTTTGGCAATTCTTAGAGGTACACTTAATGTATTTTGTTTGAGGAGGTGGACATGGGTCTTTCAGGGCCTGGGGTAGAATATTGTGGCTTGTATCTGGAGTGTCCCCCCAAAAACCTCTTTTATATAGGTGTTGAAGAATATCTGTGGAGTCCATGTGCTGGTAAGAGGTGCGGCCTGTCGGAGAAGTGCAGACGCCTGGGGATTGGCTGGAATACTGGGAGATGACCTGGAAGGATATCTACTAGGTCTGCCCTTCTTTGCTCTCTTGGCTTCCTGTCTTCATGCTGTAAAGAGCTTTTCTCTGGCTAGGCCTCTGCTGTGGTCTGCCGCCATTGCCAGCTGCTTGTGAATAGACTGAGACCTTTTGAAACTGTGAGCTTTTCTCTCTAAGTTGGGATGGCGAGTATTCTGTCCTAGCAACGAATGAGGAACTAAGACAGTCCTATATAATGTACTTGCTTTCTGTTGCAGTTTTCTGTCTTACGGATTTATTGAGGCAACTGTATTTTCCTTGCTTTGACATTTTATGGAAAAGAGTGTAAACTAGATAAGAAGCAAAAAGCCATGTCTCTTACTTGTGTGCTACAAAAACTTTATTTTTCAGTGGGTGAGAGACTGATGAAACACAGCACACCAATGGCTTTTGCCATAAGTAGCAGAATCTACTAACCAGTTGTGCATGTGTTTTGTGGTTGTTTACTGTATTATTCAATAAAGCTACATATTATTGTAATAGTAACCATATGAAACATCTTAAAAGCAATATTAACATGCAAAAGCTATACCTTTGAGAAATATCAATGAGTCTGAAATATTTGGTTATCTTATTTTTGTTAAATACTTCATTTTATATGGAAAGCAGTAATGGTCGATGACATTTGACTGAAAAGCTCACATTTAGTATTTTTTTATATCTTCATTTTCCCCATCCCCATGGTGCTTGTAGGTATGCAGTATTCATGCTATATCATAGGAGAGGCTAACATTACTGAGTTGTCAGTAACAATCTGTCACCTGCTTAAAAGTGCCCCTGGAGTTGAGAGTGGAAGTGTGAGCTACAGGTGCAGCAGTGGGGATAAAACAAATGGTGGTACGATTTAACTGAGAACAAGAGATAGTTTTTCAGTTTGCAGCCCAACCTGACTTGTATTTCTAACTGCCAATAGCCCCTTAAGAGTATCTCCAAAAAAGAAACCGGTTTCTGAGACCTCACTCTCCTCAGAAATATTTGTGAGAATGAGCCAGTTTTAAAATTTGGTAGCGGGGGTCCATAACTGTCTTAACGGGTGGTCAGAGATGTAAGTTTTATTTGAGTTATAAAAATTAAGTTCAGAATTACTATCTCAGAGTGTCCTCCTATTATTTTTTCGTTTTCCCTCTTTCTGTTTCTCTGTTACTAGTGGGTTTGGTAGGTGACCCGGAGGAAATCATGCTAACTCCTCCCCCATCTCCTGTAAAACTCAGTTTAATTAATAATATAAAACAGTCAAAGAATGTTCAATTAATGCCAGAGTTGTCTATGATATGCTGGAAAAGATAAATTACTTAAATTCTTAAAATAATTTAATCAAGTAATTACTGAATTACTTACAGTTAGTAAAAGATTTAAGAATCGGAAAGGAGTCGTGTCTCACTGTGGTTTAGGTTTACCTAAAATCCATGCCAATTTAGGGTCTTGGGTAATTTAAGGAGATGATTCCAAGAAGTAGAAGCGAATCACAGGAAAGTAAAGAGGAGAACTGTGCATTGATTGCTCTTGTGAGTGGCTAGGCTTAGTTATCTGGGGACATTCTGAGAAGCATGTAAGACATACTTCAGAATTGTGTCACTGGAGGATGGGAAAGCTGGTACCTCTCTCCACTTGCTTCTATCCTGTGGTATCTTATCGTTGCCTCTGGAGATGCAGTTCAACAAACATTCATAGTGCACAAGCTTTTGAAGGGGGAAGCTGTCAGCAGGATATACGTTACTATGCTTGCAGAACTCAGGTTGGTCTAGTGCACGTGAGAGAGAGCGCCTCTAGCCTTTACAAAAGTTGGGATCTGAACACAGAAAGGCCAAATGGAATCGTGTTTGACAAAGATTAAAGCTTAAATTAAACCGCTCATATTTCAACTCTTGTCCTGTCTTTTGAAACATTACAGCAGTTGCCAGGTGTTGTGGTGTACTTCTGTAATCTCAGAACTCTGGGGGGCTGAAGCAGGAGGATCACAAATTTGAATTCAGGCTAGGCAATTTAGCAACCTAATGAGACACTTTAAAAAGGGCTATAGCTCAAGGTGAAGACTATGGGCTCAATCTCCGGAAGCAGGGGAAAAAAAAAAAGACATTAGAGTCATAAGGTAACGTCTGTGTTTCAGATTTTTTTCACTGTAATTTAGGGCTATTACTAATAAGACCTGTCACTAGAGTTGTTGAGAATTTAATGAGTAAATATTGTAGACAGCCTGGTGTAAAATAAGCATTTGCAAAGTGTGACTTACCAGTGTGGTTTTGCAGGGTAGCAGTACTTTGTGGCAGTGGTTAATTAGTTCAGAGTAACATAGTTCTGTTGATGAAGTCTAAGTTTTCATTTTTATTTATCTGAACCACAAGACCTCCCCCATTACTTTCTTTTTAAACTGTGTCTTCTATTAAGCTTTGTTTTTCTTTGTGCATTTATTATTTTTTGACTTATATTCTTTTGTCTAAAACAAAATCAATTCTGTTTCAACTTGGTTGCTGTTTTACCAGCTCCTTTGAATGAAACAGCTCATATTTCAACTCTTGTCCTGCCTGTTGAAACATTATGGCAGTTGCCAGGTATTGTGGTGTACTTCTGTAATCCCATAACTTAAAAATTATTATTTTTTTATTTTACAAATACATGATTTTCAAATTCTTAACACATTAGAGACATGGGAGTTGGGGAATCAGTGAGCATCTATGCTCACTCCTTTTTCAGAGGTTCACTTCTTTCTTATCTAATCATTGCCTCTATTTCTACCCTGTCATTTATGTTGGGGCCTTTTTATGTCATTATTTTTGTGCATTTCATAAGAGTGACAACCATTTATAGTCTGTGTCTTTTGTGCTTGGCCCAGTTCACTGAGCATTATGGACTCAAGGTGGCCCCATTTTCATTCAAGAGCTTCAAATCGGATGTATACCCATGTTTATAGCAGCACAACTAACAATAGCTAAAATATGGAAGACACCAAAATACCCATCAACAGACCAATGGATACACAAACTGTAGTATTTATACACAATGGAATACTATGCATCTATAAAGTCTGACAGCTTGGGGGCTTTTGTAGGCAAACGGAGGCAACTTGAGACCACCATGCTTAGTGAAGTGAGTCAGAAACAGAAGATGAAATATGCAATGGTTTCTCTGATATGAGAAACAGAGGTCACAGTTATGTCATGGAACTTAAAGTGGAAAATAAATGGAACAGGGGGAGGATTGAAAGGACAGTGGGGAAGGTCTTGTTACCTTGACAAGATATGTATGTGTGCAAAATGCTCAAGATCAATGTAAACCTTAAATTTTGTATTTATACATATCAATAAAATGGGGAAAAATGGAAAGCCTTCATATCTGTCTTTCTTTATGGCTACCTAATATTCCATTGTGTACAGGTACCACATCAACATGCCAAAAAACATATGCATATCCATGTTTATAGCAGCACAATTCATAATAGCCAAATCCTGAATGCCAGCTTCTTTTTAGTCAGTAATTTGGCTAATATGAGATTACCCAAGTTCCCTTTTAGGTTCAATAATAGAAACTATCCTCACTACCCAAAAGTGAAACTAAACTCTCTGGGCACATGCTTTGACTGTCTTTGCATCTAAACATCATGTATTTGTGTCATTTTGCATCGTAACACAAAGATACTTTGAGTCGTCTTTTGATAGCATTATGGAAATTCCATAATATTTTGTCCGTAAGGATTCTTTCATATATCTGTTTAGAATCCCTGTACTGAGAGGGATTGAGGCAGGAGGATCACAAGTTTGAGTACCACCTGGAGTATAATTCAGTCACAAAACCAAACCAAACCAATGTAAACCATTTGGGGTGCTCGAAACATAGCTCAGCAGTTAGAACATTTGCCTAGCAAGTGCAAGATACTTCGTTTGATTCCCCAGAATCACAGAAACTAGGTATAGTGGTGTACACCTGCAATCCTGTAATCCCAGAACTTGGGAGTCCAAAGCAAGAGGATTGCTGTGAGTTTGAGGCCAGCCTGTGCTACATTATAAATTCAGGACTAGCCTGGATTACACAGTGAGACCCTGTCTGACAATAAGTGAATGAATGAATGAATAAATAAATAAAACATCAGAAAACATTTGGGGAGTGTAGCTCAGTGGTAGAGCACTGCCCCTAGGTTTTATCTCCACTACTGCAAACAAAAGCAAAAATGAAAACAAAACAAAACAGAGAACCAACCCCCCCCAAAACCAAAACAAAACAAAAAATGAGATTGACATGGCATTGTTTACCATCATAAAATCATACTGGCTGCTCATTCTTCAAAGTATATTTAATAATTCTTTATCAATAAGTATCTATTTAGCTCCAACTCTGTCAGAAATAATTTTGAGTCCCAGAATGACCTTTCTAAGAAATGATATCAAATTAGCAAAAATCCAGAATGTATACCTTCAGAAATGAGCAGTAACGACACACCTTTACAAGTTTGTTACAGCGAGTCAGTGGAATAATGTGTAAAGTGCCTGGCAGAGTGTAAGAGCAATATGTCAGTTTTATTTGCCAGGTTCCGCAGAGAGTGAGCACAATTCATCCGTTGAAAGGTTGACCCGTCGCTTGATTCATCCACCCATTAATCCATCCATGCATATGTTCAACCACCTTTGGTTGTTCATCTCCTCATTTAGTGGTTGGTAGAGCATAGAGGTAGGGTGTGTAGGAAGACCATGGATTCAGGAGTCAGTGCTGCCCGTGTTCTAATTCTGTCTCTGGCTGGCTGCATGGCCTTAGCAAGTCACTCAAGTCTTTTTATGCTTCAGTCTCTTGGTCTATATGAGGATGATCATAGTGTTTATAGAACAAGTTGTTGTGAATTAAATGTGCAATCTATGTAAAGTGCTTAAGACAGTGCCTGGCACACAGTATGGCCCACAAAATGGCTCTTTATGTTATAAGGCTAAAACAGGGAAGAAACTGAATTCATTTGCTGCCCTATATTGTTGACAGTTTGTGGAGATCCCAGCATATTTGCTATTTTGACTTGAGGAATGTTGAGGAAAAAAATAACTTTTCTCCTTCCTTCCTTCCTTCCTTCCTTCCTTCCTTCCTTCCTTCCTTCCTTCCCTCCCTCTCCTTTCCCTCCCTCCCTCCCTCCCTCCCTCCCTCCCTCCTTCCCTTCCTTCCTTCCTCTCTCTCTCTCTCTCTCTCTCTCTCTCTCTCTCTCTCTCTCTCTCTCTCTCTTTCTCTCTCTCTCCCTCTCCTCTCTCGTGAACTGGAACATTCACAATGCTTTTACATCCTTAGCCTTAGCTTTATTTATTTACTTATCTATTTATTTTTGAGACATTCTCTCACGAAGTTGCTAAATTTACAACTTAGTGTGGGCTCAAAATTTTCAGTCCTTTTGCCTACACCTCGAAGAGCATTGGGATTACAGGTTTGCACCATCACACCCAAATTATTTTTGGAGTTTTATTATAACTAGATATAGTATATGCATATAATTGTGAGTTCTATTTCTGCATTTAATTAAAATTATTCTGTGTATATAATGGCATATATTTACCTTAAATTGCTTGTTTATTAATCCCTTATATAGATATTCCTTAATACACTAAGAATTTTACTAGTTTTTTACATTTTTTTATCGGTACTAGGAGCATTTAATTTAAATGTCACTGTTCAAATGGAGTCATTTACTCTAACGAGCCAGGTTCATAGTTACTTATTACCACTTTTTAAAAAAAATTAGAGTTGATCTGTAGTGTCACAGCAAAATATACCTACTCATTTTTGCAACTCTATTAGGTATAGAATGACACCTTCAAATAGTTGAATCTACTTTTTAAAAAGTCCCAGTTAGGCTCCTGATTACTTATCTATGTCACATTTCTCCTTTAAATAAAATGGACCTAACGTTCTTATTTAGAGGTTTCCACAAGTGAGAGAGCTCTGCCTTCCATGGTAGAGCATGTCCTATGCCGTCCCAGACCTGAGGAGGATGGATGGTTGCTCTTCCAGGTCCCAAGAATTGGAGGAAATCACCAGTAAAATTTGCTCAATCTTTGCAGCCCTTTGAATTCATAAATAACATTTTTCTATCCTATGGCTCCTTTCCTGTCTACTATTGGCATAGAGTGTTATGTACAGTCACAAAGCTATGTTCCCTGTCCTAAGGCTGTGTCCATGCATGCAAGGCACCAGATGAGATCACAGGTAAATCTGTAAAGCAGTAAGTTTTCATACTCCATTTGAAAGTTTCCTTTCTTTAATGAGTTTAAATTAAATTCACTAGAGACATATTAAAAACAGAATTTTGAAATAGAAAAATTAAAGAGAGTCTGCAGGCCTGTGTTTTATGGTGTATTGCTTTCCATTACCATGTATTTGAACTTAGATTATGTTTGGTATGTTGCTGATTGCCTGAATGTGTATTTTAAGTGACCTTAGCTTAATTATTAATCCTTTAGGTAAGTTAGCTGAAGGCAAATAGATGTTAGAATAAGAGTCTTGCACTGACATTCCCAACATAATAATAGTAATTTTTATCTAGGACTTCCTACCATGTTCCAGACATTGAAATAGTTTCATTTATGTGATATGTATTTATTTAACTTTTACAAAACTTTTGAAGGTAGAAATTTTATTATACCTTTCTGTACTGATGTTGGAACTAAGGCTTAAGGCATTTAAGGAAAATATTCTAAAGTCATGCTAAATATCTTTTTTCCCCATTTTATTGATATGTACAAGTGCAGAATTTAAGGTTTACAATGGAGTTGAGTATTTTGTGCACATAATTTCCTTGTCAAAGTGACAAGGGCTTTCCCACTCTCCTTTTGTCCCTCCCTCTATCCTCCCTTCCCTCCCTTCACCCCCGTCCCCCTCTTTCCTTTTGTCTTTTGTTTACAGTTCCGTGAGATGGTTGTGGTCTGGGTCTCTCATATCAGAGAGACCATCTGATGTTTCACCTTCTGCCTCTGATTCACTTCACTAAGCATAATATTCTCAAGCAGGATGCTAAATATCTTGATGTACATAATGGAAAGAAAGCCTGGCTAGCTTAATTAAAGAGTTATGGTTATATTTTAATTGAGGAATATATATATAAATTATATCAATATTTTAGGCATATAATTTGATAACTTTATATACCTATACATTATGAAATAACCACCATCACAATGAAGCTAATTTATGTATTCCATCACTTTGCACTGTTTTTTGCTTTTGTAGTGATAACATTGGAGATCTAATTGCAGAAAGTTTTGAATACACATTAGGATATTGCCAAGCACGTTAATACTGTTTTTAATTAGATCTCCAGAACTTACTTATCTTGTATTACACAGGCTTTATTCCTTTATACCTGTATTTCCCCATCTCCCTATTCCCTACTTAGATTGCATGTATGGTTAATCTAACCTGACATTGATCTAGTTTACATAAATATTATATGTGCCTGATAGAATCTAACTTTACATGTACATATAGCTGTATATATGATCATATATTCTTTTTCTTTTTTATACTTATTTTTCTTCCTGTGTAGGGCTTGTTTAGCTTAACACAATGTCCACTGTATTCATCTATGTTGTTGTAAATGGCAAAGCTTTTTTAATGGTGCAATAACACTCCAATATACATACACATGCACATCACTTTTTCTCTGTCATTTCATCCATCGATGGACACACACTTAAATTGTTTTCATGTATTGTTTTTTGTGAATAATACTGAAATGAACATGGAAGCACAGATATTTCACATATACATTAGAAGTGGGTTTCCTGAAGTCTAAGATTATTCCATTTTTAGTTTTTGAGAACCATTCACATGAATGTACCAATTTGTACTATTAATATGCAAGAGTTCACTTTTCTTTACTTTCTGGCCACCGTGTGTCATCTTTTATCTTTCTAATAGCCATTATTTCCTGATGACTAGTGAGTGACACAGAAAATCTTTTCATATATTTGTTGGTTATCTGAGAGTCTTTTTTGAGAAATACTCAGTTTCTTTAATTTTTAAATTGGGTAATTTATCTATTTTTGCTGTTAAGTAGTGTTCTCAATTGTGTTAACTTTACTGGCTCCAGATATGCCTAGGGAATTAGTAAAGCGCGTTTGTGAGTGTGTCTGAGTGGGTCACAGAGATGTGACCTTGGGTACTCTTGCATTCTTGGCTTCTTCCTCTCTGCCACTAGTCCCGTGCTCTGCCTCATGGTTTCCTTGAATTGAGCAGCTTTGCTGTGCTTGTGCCCTTCCATCATAATTTTCTCACTTGAAGCCAGCTGATGATGGGCCGAATACCAAGTAGTCATGACTCAAACTAAATCTCTCCCCCTTTAAGTTGTGTGCTTTGGGTGTTGTGTCTCAGTGAAGAGAAGGCTAATACACATTTCTTATGCATTTGGGTATTAACCTATTACAGACTTAGAGATTGTGAATATTTGTTCCTATTCTGTAGGACGTCTATTTACTCTGTGGATTAGTGGAAATTTTTTTATTTGATATAATCCCATCTATTTCTGTTTTTGTTCCTTGCGCTTTTGGGCTCACATTGAAAAAAGTCATTGCCCAAACACCTATCAAGAAACGTTTTCACTATTATTCTAGTGCTTATGCAGTTGTGTTACCATATGTTTTAGCCTTTTAATGCAATTTGAGTTGGCTTTTATGTGTGGTGTGAGATAAGATTCTTTTTCTTTTGCCTGTGGACATGCTGTTTTCTAATCACAATTCATCGAAGAGACTCTTCTTTCTGTGTTCATGGTGCCTTTGTTGAATGTCAGTTCACTGTAGGTGTATGAATTTATTCCTGGGATCTTTGTTCTATTCCATTGAGATACACACACACACACACACACACACACACACACACACACACACATATATATATATCCTTATAGCCTTTGTTGTAATATTTTGCTTATTGTAATTCAGCAGTAAATGTTGAAATCAAGAAGGAACATGATGTGTTTAGTTCTCTTTGCTTAAGATCTCTTTAGCTATCCTGGATCTTTTGTATTTCCATATAAGTGTTAGATTTGCCTTGTCTACTTTTGGAAAGAATGCCGTTATAATTTTGAGTGTGTTTACACTGCATCTGTAGCTCATTTGGGGTAATACGCACATTTCAATGATATGAATTTTCCCAGTCCACGAGCATAGGATGTCTTTCCGTTTATATATCTTCTTTAATATCTTCCATCAATGTTTTATAATTATCAGTGTGTAATTTTTTTCATTTCTCTCTCTATTGTTTTCTAAATATTTTATTCTTTTAATTCATTGTGAATGATTAAATGATTTACTAGAGAATGAATTTCACATCATGAAAGTGATTGTAGATGTATTAACCTGAACACTGGTGGAGACCTTCACTTACACACACACACACACACACACACACACACACACACACCCCTAAAGCAAAACCAAAAGGAAAGAGTATATGCAATGGCTATATTTCCTAATCATGTAGATACATATTAATAGATGTAAGGCAACCATTAAACATTGAGGTGTAATTAGGGCAGCATCATCAAAATAAAAACATTATAACTGGTTGTGGTAAGATTAAGATACTTATTCTGAGATTATTGTATACATGACAGGATAAAACGAATAAAAATTAGAAGCTTTCTAACTTTGTCATCAGCTTGAGAAGTAGAATTATTATACAAGATTTTTACATTAAAAGCCACTGCAAATAAAAATATGAAGGTAGCTACAAAATAAGTTTAATATAGTTAATACAAAAATCTAAGACTAATAGTAACTGAAAGCAAAAACCCAACAAAATTGTGTCCGTTGATCATGTCAACTTGACGAAAGTAAGACCCACACCTCCGCTGGTATTGGGATTTATTAACCACCCTAGACTGGGGCTTAAGAACTTGTAGGGATTGCAGTGTGAATCATTTGTGGGCTGGCCAATGAGAGAGGAGCGCCCTCCCAGATGTGGGAGAGCCAACTGGATCTCCAGTGTTGTAAAAGGGAAGAAGAGGGACAATTGCCGGGGCTCTTCCTCTGGGAAAGCTCTCGCCTTCGCGATTGTCTATGGTTGCCGCAGATCATCAGCATAGATTCGTTCCTGTCTCGACTTGTGCCTGTGTGTCTGTTGCTGCCCTTCAGTCACCATTAATCTTCAGTCGCTGATCTTCGCCTAAGATCTACTGCCTGGCTGAGCAGCCATGTTGGACCACCTCTATCATTGGACTTGTAAGCCTTTCTAATAGCCGCTTTGTGCTAAGATCTGTAAATTCTGTCTTTTGAACCCAAACTGATACCAAAATTATTGAAAAATAGAGTTAGTCATTTTGTAAAATAAAATATAAATGTAATAGAAAGTGTTAGGAGTTAGGGTCATGCATTTCTCCTCATGAAGTTGGAAAGATTAAATGATAAGCATAAGAGTTTTGGTGAGATAAACTGCTCATACAGTACATTTGACACTTAATTTTTTTCACCGAGCCCTTCTTACACTATTTTGTTACAAAGTGTGAGTCTTCTCAGATGGCTTTGTTTTTGTGCTATTTTTCTCCATTGCAATTTCACAAATTCTCTCACTTTTTACTCACTTATCTCCCTCTTAAGCAAATGAAGACCAGGATTTTTGTTTGCTGTATTTAGTGCTGTAGCCATAGTCAGTGCCTACCTCTTACATGTAATATAGTGAGTTCTTATTGAATTATTAATACAAAAATACTTTAAAATTATGCATATTTAAAAGATTTACATTCCTAGAAACGAATCCTAGGGAAATAAGATCACGTATAAATATTCAGCTGTAAGAATGTTTATTGTAGCTGTACTCACAAACCTCAGGGAATTAAATAAACATTCAAAGCAGAATTTTGCTTAAGTGACTTATGAATAATCTTTATAATGTGTACTCTTTGAACATTAATATGATATAATAGGTAACATTTGCTGACATAAACATATGATGCTGAATTTAAATGATTAGAAAGCACAGTGATCCTTTTTGATTTTAAAAATACCTGTTCATACAAAAAAGCTAAGAATATGCAGAATCAAAATTATTTCTGTATGATAAGCTTAGATTTGATTTTACTTCTTCTATGATGCCTCTTGATAAATTACTTTTCTACAGTAGTTGTGTGGTATTTTACTAGTAGTTCTTCATGAAGCGATTTCAGTTAAAGTGCCATGTGTTTTAGTACACACAGACTTTGGTGTAAGATGCCACTGGACCTTGGGAATGGGAGGAACTTTCTCATACAAGTTTGCTTCTTAGCCCTTAATATAGAGAACAGTTCTGACCAGGCCAAACTGTTACATTATATGATGCATAGTTTATTTTAAATCCATTCAAAATAGTTTATTTCTGACCTGTGAAGGATAATCAGTATGAATCAAAGTTGTTAATGTGCTAATAATTAGTTTGAGTCTTAAAGATATATTGGCTATTCTACCTAATGTCTTAGTTGCTTTTTCATTGCTGGGACAGAATATTTGACATCCATAACTTTAGGGAGGAAAGATCTATTTTAGCTCACAGTCTCAGAAGGTCATAGTCTTTTCTTGGCTGGGTGGTTGGAAGTGGTGAAACCACATGGCAGAGCTGGAGCAGGAGCAGGACCTAGAGCCAGGGCGGGGCTGGAGCTGTAGTCAGAGATGCTTATGGCATAGTGGAGCAGTGCCATATCAGGGAGGAAAGGTGGAACCAGCATGTGCCTCTCCATACCAAGCCCTGACATTTGTCCCTTTCAGCCAGGCTCCACCTCCCAGCAGAATACAGTTCCAGAGGCATCCCACCACATCCAAACACATGAGGCTTTTGGGGGACACTCCAGACTTAAACCACAACACTGTTTAAAAACAAGTCTTACGAAGATTTCTAAGTGGCCTCTCCGTGTTTTATGTGGCCTGAAAATTGATGTGCAGACAATGAGAGAGCTAGAGAATGCTGAGGGGAAAAAAGATAACTTTAACCATAATTTTATAGGCATTATATATAGATAAATTCCTAAGAGGAAATAAGGTCAGAGGAAATTACAGGATTTTGTTTACAGTAGAAACATCAACCAACAAATTCCAGCTGTTTCCCTGTGGGTTATAGAAGTGTCACTAAATAGGCCTATTTACAGTTACTGAACTGTAGGTTCCAACCTGAATCTTACGGAGTCGCATAGGTTTGTTTTGGGTTCACTGAGAGTTGTTTAAGGGGACATTTCCAGTGGATTTATGGAATATAGCCCTGTGCCACATTTTATTCTAAAACTCCTATTGTAGTCCCTTCCCTGTCCCCACCAACATTTTCTTCTCCAGTGTTTTAGGATAGTTTTATTTACTTAACAGGCATCTAACAACTATTTGTTCTAACAATTATTTTAAATTCCTTCTAAGTGTTAATTCACTTAATTCCCAATAACAAGCTTATGAACCAGGTACTAATTTCTTGAACTCCCACAAAGAGTAAAGATCTTATAGACTTTATGGAAAGGGAAAGAGGATGTGGGGAATGAGGGGCCAAGAAGGGGGGAGGGAAGTAAGAAAAATCAAGATGTGATATGTAAATGCTCCAATTTCTCAAGCTGATTGGCATTATTATGTGTCACAAATACATGGTAATTAAAGAACAAAAAAGCAAATATCTTAAAGAACAAGAACTATAACTGGTGTATACTAAAACTAATAGTTTTTATGAAAATTAAGTGGAATCAAAAAACAAACTATAGGAAAATATTTGAAATGCATTTAATTTATATAAGATTTATATCTAAATTTGTATGTAAAAATTTCTGTAAGTCAGTAAGAAAAGGTAAATCGTCCAAACAGAAAATGAACAGAACATACGAAGAAACAAACAAATCCCAAGTTCTAGAGGCCATTAAGCTTATAAAATGATGCTCATTTTCCCCAATTGTGGAAAACGCATGAAATATAATTTTACTTATGTCATATTGACTACATGTTAAACCTAATGATAATGACATTTGGCAAAAAATGGAGTGTGGTAAAAGTAGCTACGGTCAGCAACTGCTTTAGAGAGCATTTGACAAAGTGTAATGCAGTTAAAGATGTTTAAAACTTTATGACTTCTTTATATATGCCCTAGGGAATCAATCTCATGTAAACAAAGATGTGTATAGTGTTTCATGAAAACATTGCATGAAGTAGGAGGACGTTGGAGACAATGGATTGATACTAGGAGAAAAGACAGATTATGGCATATTTTCATGAAAGTGTGTCCAGTAGCTAAAATGAATGAGCCAGATCTACATGTATAAATATGAGTAGATCTTGACATTTTAGTGTTGAGTAAGAAAGGTAAGTTGCTGTATAAAATGTACAAATATACATCATGGTGCTTCCAGTGTTTATGGATTCATTCCAACAGATACATATGTGTGTAATATAGATATGATAATATGAAAAAAGCAATGCACAGAAGCTTTAGGATGATGAGTAGAAAAGGGAATGAAGAACTAGGCTGGATATGAAGGGGGCTTCAGCTGAGTCTATAACCTTTTTGGTCTCTCCACAAGCTGTACTAAATTATGTTGGGACCTCTGTAAATTGTTTCAAAACTCCTGTTTGTTGGCCTGGTAGAATGTGATTTATTATTTTCTGTTTAGCCTCAAATCTTTGCATCACTGCTCCCTGCAGTGAAACTCCAAGTGTAGTGAAGACCAAATGGGTTTCTTTATGCCAGTCATCACCAAACCCCTCAAGGCTTCAGTGAAAGCTCAGATGTTGCCTAGAAAAGAGAGACAAACAAATAACAATGACAAACAACAGCAACAAGTAGGCTTTCATGTATATTTTAGACATCCTGGAAGTTTACACTATTATGACTATAAAATATCTGAGATATGATCAAGGATAAACAAGACTACTATGTAATTTGTTAAAATTTCTATCCTTGAGTTGCAAGGCATACTATTTTATCATTATATGTACTTTTATTATCAATAAATGCCATTTATTGAGTAATCATTATCTGCTGTGCTAAGCAATATACAACTATTTTAATTTTCTTGGAGCTGAGAAAAGTTAGGAGTTCAGAGAAATTGAACAGCTTACTACCCACAATCACAAAGCTAGGTCAGGTTAGGTTTAGATCAAAAGTCAGATCTGTTTTCTAAGAAATGTGATTGTTTGATTATATTCTCTACATGGTAAGATGTGAGATGAGGTGAGCTTTGGGCCCAGAAGGCAAAGACTTGAATGTAAGTTCCAATAATGCTTTGATTTTTACCTCTTCAAAAGAGGGACATTTTATGTTTTCTCATAGAATTCATGAGAGAATCAGTTCAGATGACCATTGCCAATATTATGAGGCATGATGGAGTCACAGGGTTGAAAGAAGTCAGAAATGGCTGTAGCCTAGGCAGATTATTACTCAGTACAGAGTTTCTCCTTGTCTCCCTCTTCTGCCACTAAACCAGAGGAATAGACAGTAGCTTGACAGCCAGTGGCTTACAGGTGATGCCACGTGACTGAGTCCAATTGGAATGTGTGAGTCAATTCTACAGAAGAAATCTGGAGCTCAGAGCTCTATCACATGATAGGTTTGAGTGTACTCATCCAATAGCTGCTGATTTGACCTATCTATGCTTTAGTTCCTAACCTGAGGATCTTAACTCCCCGACTGATAAGATTCTCATGTCTTAGGATTCTCACATCGCAGGAGTATTTGATCTAGAAATAATGGGTGGAAGGTATTTGCTATGGTGCTTAGTACATAAAGGGCTCTTGGTTAATGTGGCACTCAGAGGCTGGACTTCTACCATTGCACACATGCTGTAGGACTGGTCCTCAGTAGCACATCTGTCATAGGTAATTATTTCGTCTGTTCTGGACTTCATAGCCAGAAGTCAAGCAGTAGAAGGTGGCAGTTAACATGTGGTCTTGGATCCAGGATAGAATTTCTGCCTTGGTATATAATTGTGTTACCTTAGAAAGGTTATTTAATTTCTCACAGTCTTGGTTTACTTATCTTTAAAATGAGCTCAGCGAGGGTACTTCCTTTGTTGTGAGAATTAACCAATCTAATATATACATAAATTCTTAAAGCACAGAACATTTTTTGTTTTAAAAACATTCATAAGTGATATTTTTGTGAATGTCATATGTATAGGAGGTGCTGGAATAGCTAGTGCTATTAAAACCTAAAACTATTCAAATCTCATGCCTTTTCTGTTTTAGCATACTTCCTGTGTTTGAATCAGTCCAGTAACCTGCTTGTGACTTCTCTATTACTAGAAATATTTCCAATATACATAAGATAATTTTATAGGATCATAAGAAATGATGAATTTTAAAGGTCCATTGAATTCTTGAGATCTTATTATTCTTTGAATAGCACAGGCAGTTTCTAAATTGAAATATTATGTTTTAAGTATTTGTTTGTATGTTATTGAGAACTTGAAATTTATTTTCCCCAAAATACACTTCTATACAGAGTATAGGGGACAATTTAGGAAAAAGGGAAAAAGAGCAGATGCAGACAATGACATTCCATTCAAACTTCAGGTCCTCAAATTGTCTTCTTTCTTCCAAACTTAGTATCTGATAAAACTTATTCTTGGTGAGGTTTTAGGTTAGGAAAAAAATAATACACCACATTAATTCAGGTTAATGTTATTGAGAATCTCATATTTTCCCCGTATAGCCTTATACATTTATGCATTGTGTCTGAGAATATAATAGTCAATAAATAGGATGTTTAGTTTGAGAGAATAAAGTGACCTTGGGAAAGGAAATTTGACACATACCTAAAATTTGTGACTTACTGCAAAAAGTAAACGCAAGGCAACATGTTTTCAACCAACTATCACCACCATCCAAGTGTGAAGCATCAAAGGCCAGTGCTCATTTAGTTAAATGGACTTGAATGTAAAAGGAATAAAATTTAACATTTAAAAGGTTGATCCCGCTGGATGATTATACATATTATGAAAAATGGCATACAGAAGGAGCTCCACATTTAGAAAGGTTTATGGGAATAAAGTAAATTATAAAGTTATGCATGGGCATGTTGCATTTAATGGTATTGTCATGATGCAATTATTCTATGATAACTCCAAAGAGGGAACCAGCAAAAGAAACATCAAGTATCAAAGTATGGATTTGGGTATCTTCACAGAGATAACAAGTTAACTTAGGTAATTGTGCTGGTTAGAATTTTGTTACTATGGCACAATGCCTCAAATAATTATTTAAGCAAGAAAAGCTTGCTTTAGCTCATGGTTTCAAAGGTTTCAGTGTATGTAGTCAGTTGGCTTTGTCACTTTTGGACCTATGGCAAGGCAGTGTGTCATGGCAGGTTGGAGTCCCAATATTCTCTTCAAGGGCAGGCCCTCCAATGACCTAACTTCCTTCTATGAGGCTCCACTTCTTTACTATTCCACCACCTCATGGTATTGCCATGGGTTGGTGACCAAGAGTTTAATCTACCATTAATAAGCAATTGAGAACAAAGGATATTGGGTTTGATCAAAGAATTAACACAAGAAACAGAAAGAAATAAGAAGGTATTAAAGAAAACCACTTAATGTTATTCATTATATATGTGACATGTATATGGTGTCACAAGACCTGACTATAGGATAGTCAAAAACATCAAGTTCGGTGCAGAGAGGAAGGATGAGCTCTATGGAAAGAAGATTGACAAGTGGTCACTGATGTCCACTGAAGACTGGGTAAGAAAAGGCACTGGTGATGAAGCCAGAGGCTCAGATGAACAGAATGGTAACTACAACATTAGTAGTGTGAAAAGTTATTTCAAATGACACTTGTTTAGTATTGACTATAAAGAGGAATAGTGATAGATTTCAGATGCATAGGAAGGAGATAGTAATATGCCAGTCCCATCTGAAAGACTTCTCTGAGTTCCTGTTGCTTCCAGGAACTCAGGAACATTAGCATGCCACAGGAGACGCTTCACACTCTGGTTCATCTTCTACCCCTCAAGGCGTGGGAGAGTTCAGACTATTCATGGATTGGGCCTTTGCACACATTGCTGTTTCTATTCAGAAATTCGTTCTCTCATATTTCCCATGGAATATTCTAACTCATCCTTCACTACCTGGTAGTCACCCCATTTTTGAACTTTTTCCTATCTCCCTTGGTCCAATTCAAGTCTCTTTCTATGAGTCTTCAACTGTAATTTCTTTTCTTCTTTGTCTTAGTATCCTGAATTGTAATTCATCTGTTTCCATAGCTGTGCTATCAAATAGAGTACATCATCTCTGAAAACATAGACTTCTCTTTTTTTATTGTTTCTGTCTCCATGCTGACACAAAGCTAAGTTTTATCAAAAGCATCATGAGCAAGTTGAATATTAATGAAAGGGAATATAAGATGGAAGTAAAAAAGTACATTAACACAGATAGGTTTTTTTGAAAACTATCTGTGATCTTATATAGTGCATACAATAGGTAAACTCTACGTTCTGTATACATTCTACTACAGTTGTGGGTTTGGAAGTGGCTTTGGAGTTTGGCAATCTCAGTTTCAGGTATAACCGCTTGTCTCAAAAGCTATATGAATTTGATGAATTTTTTTCTGAGCATTAGTTTTCTATTGGTCAGATGAGGATAATATTTACCATATAGAATGGTTTTGCGGACAAAATTGACAAAATACAAACTAATTTTAGTGATCAGAATTTAGATATTACCGATATTTAGAATTATTTCCAACTGCCACATTTATACCCATCTCTCTTAGTATTTTCTCTTTGTTCTTGGATTTTGCATCTTTGAAACTTTATTCTCTAGAAAGAAGATTTTTTTAAAATTAAAATTTAAAATCAGGAAACTTAGATTGCAATCTGTCTTCATGCCATGGTGCTTCGTCTACCTAACAAATGATGCTATCCGATTAATAATACTCATTCCTGGCATCTGATGAATGCAACAAATCTGTATAAGTAAATACATGGATTGATTTAGTGAGATCACAATTAAATTTAAAACGTGCATGAGGCTCCAGATGACTTCTTAGCAGAGACCCAAAGTTTGAGGTTGGCTAAGCTGGTTCTAAGGACGCCCTTTCTGTCTTGTCTTTTGGATTTTATTGCCCTGAGTGGTTTACGTCAGCTCTTTTCTTTTTTTTCTTTTGCTTATTTTTTGGCAGAATTTTTGTGTTCAATAAAAACATGTGCTTACAGCTTTTTTTCCCTGCATAGATAAAGGAAAGGATTCCACATCAGATTTAGATCAAGAGATAGATTTTCAGTAGAAAATGATGGATCTGTCCTCTGGGAGTGGTGGAATGCAGCATGTTCTGTCTCTGACTGATGGAGTTTATGGCATTAAAGAACCCTTCCACACCCACACCCACGCAAGGATAAAACAGTGGTCCCAACTGCAGCTCCCGAGGCTGCCTTTTCCCTCAGTCTCATTTCCAAAGTGCATTCGTTGTTTTCCATAGCTTGAAATAAATCCCTGTGCTTTGCCCAGTGGTGAAAAGCTTATATAAATACTAAAACTTCAACTATTCCCTTGGGTTCTCTGTTGGCTAGCCCACAGTCTTAGGTTTGTTTGGATATTGACATTCATTTTCTGTGCGGATCTTTCAGGCCACTTGGGTAAGACCGGTGGAGATAAATTTCCTTGTCTTAAAAATTTATCAAGCTATCCGTTATAACACTCCATTTATACAAGCTTAAATAATAGACAGTCTGACTGAAAAGGCTCCAGGTTCAAAGTATCTTTTATTTTTCTCAGCGTATGTCACTCTGATGCTTTGTATCTGTGTATATTTTAGGAAGTCTTGGCTAGGATACAACTTTAACAGTTATTGAAAACAAAATATCAATGTGAAGAATCAATTAGAAGTAAGACATTTGACCTTGAATCATTATAGTCCCATGATGTTTCTTTTTATGTTTGGAAGAAAAGTATTTTATTGTATATCCAATGGGGAATAGTGAATATTACTGGGATGAAATTAAAATGTATAATAAGTAATCTTCATCCATAATAAATGGAGAGTAAAAGGAAGACATTGTATTCAATTACAGAAATTGATAGTTGGTGCATAGAAGGCACGCACTAAATATGTAAGTAATCATGAATAAGTGAATAAGATAGTGAATAATATTACATAACCAAATAAGATTAGATTCCTGGTGAAATGTAACACTACCTTCTTTAAAAGATACTATGTTTATTATCTCCTTATGTAAAAATTTACGTGATTGAGCACTACTGTTCATGTAGTAGTTTAGTTTTTACAGAATACAATAATTTCATTTTTATTTTAGTTTTTTCTTTTTTGAAAAAAATCTTTTTGGATGGTGATCAGAAAAGAGTCCTTTAAGAACTAACATAGTTTTTTTTTGAATGTTTTAGTGATGAAAGAAGTGCATTTCTCCAGTGTAATTTTTTTAATGGAGTCTGTAGATCTAAAGCTAATTCTGATTATGTCTAATAGAATAGAATAGAATACCATGAATATTAAATACTTCTACATAGTTTCATAGTATATTTATATTAGTGAAATATTTTCCTTGTTGGCAATAATGTGCTCCAGTTAGTGTTTTTAAAAGTTATTTTTGCTTTATCACTTAGATTACCAATTTATTAAGTGTAGTTTTTTGTCATGAATAATTTTGAAATTATAGATAACTTTCTTTCAAAACTCAGAGTAAAAATACTGTAAGAAACATATTTTTTGTCACTGTTATTTACTTTGAAAGAGGCCTGAATGAGAGAAGAGGCCATGTTGTGTTCTTTAGATTGTGGCCATGCATCCTTTTTATCTGTTCCTAGGTTCAAAGAGGAAATGACTGCTACGTGGTTACATCTCTTTGAAGGCTGTGGAATCCCATATGGGCCCATCAACAGCATGAAGGGTGTGTTTGCAGAACCTCAGGTTTGTATTCTGAAATTTTTCGTTGCTTCTGTCTCCTATCCAGATGGATTCATATAAAGGTACTTTAGCCATTGATGTTAAGCTTAAGTCACATAATATGACTTCTCTCCATTATGTTAAATTTGCTTTTAGGTCTGAAATGAATCGGATTTAGAGCTGACTGTCTACAATCATGGTTCTGAATGTGTTAACTCTAATATACCTTTGTCACTACATGAACTTTTCAATGCCAGGGAATATTTTTTTTTTCCTGGAAAGAAAAAAGAACACAGACAATTGAAAGACTGGAGTTAGGCTGTCAGAGAATTCTTTGTAGAAAGAAATATGAGAAATTTCATAGTTACAGTCCACCTCTGATCATATAGCTGTCTCAAAATGTACAAAACAAGTCATATTTAATCCTTAAAATTAGAGATTTTCTTGTGATTTCATGTGTTTTGTAAGGCCTAAGTTACACTTGAATAAAGATTTGTACTGTGTTGCTTAGTGGCCTCTCCTGTGGGCTCTGAAAGAAAGTTTACCTGAAACATTTTTTCTTTTATAACATTGTCAACATAATCATTTTAGATGATATCAAAATAATAGTTTTTAATTTATTACTTTAACCAATATAACCACAAGCAATTTATCGTGTCTTAGATTCACATATTAACCCCCAAATGTAGAGAAATTCTACTTTTTCTGTGAAGTTGCACTTTGGTTTGTTCAGATATTTTGTCAATTTTCAGCATTTCAAAACTATAGATTATTTTTTCTTGGGCCCTTTATATATATTTATGAAAGTGGGATGTTTTATTTGAAATGAACTATTAAAAGCAGAATATATATGTAATATATATTATTTTACTTTTTAAAAAGATTCTAATTTATTTTTATTTTTTAAAAACATGAATTCCAAATTCTGTAACACATTAGACACATGGGGTTTGAGGAATCAGTGAGCATCTACATTCACCTCTTTTTCATACATTCGCTTCTTTTCTAGCTTACCATTGACTCTCATTCTACCCTGTCATACACATTGAGGCCTTTTTATGTCATTATTTTTGTGTATTTCATAAGAAGGATACCCATCTATAGTCTGTCTTTTGTGAAATCTTGTACAACCATTATGGAAAGTTGGCTGAAGATTCCTTAGAAAGCTGAGAATAGAAATTCCATTTGATCCAGCTACTACTCTACTGGGCATTTTCCCAAAAGAAATAAAGTCAACATACCAAAAAGACACATGCATGTGTACATTTATAGCAGCACAATTCAGAATAGCCAAGTGCTGGAAACAACCTACCTGCCCATCAATAGAGGAATGGTTACAGAAGATGTGGTACCTATACACAATGGAATACTATGCAGCTGTAAAAAGACAGCCACGGATATTGAATGAAAATGGGGCCTCCTTGAGTCAATAATGCTAAGTGAAATGGACCAAGTACAAAAGATGGACTATAGATGGGTGTCCCTCTTATATATATTTTAAGGGAAAAGAACTTTGTTGGAAAACTGACCTCTTTAGCTTTGGGATTTTCATCTTACAGGAATATCTGTTTCAAAGGAAATTATAGTTGATTTAATTCAGTAGTTACAGTATTTATTATTGAAAAAAGGTGAATGAGTTCATTAATTCTGCTCTGTGCTATTTTTCTGCCAAGACTGAGTTTTGTTTATAGTATAACAATGGTCTGTACGAAAGAACAGGGCTTGGTGCATAGTGTGTGAGTGCACCTGAGAAGAAGTGAACACACCAGGAGGTTAGGATCCAGTGATTTCTTGGCATGAGGTAGTAATGTGCACACTCTACCCTGGGTAAAGAGTCAGACTTCTCACGCTTTGGCTTTGAGTGAGAATAAGCAAGCCATCATGTTAAGCTGCTGTATCCCGAGATGTGTAGGATTTCACGTTTATCTCAATTTGAAGGTAACTTTCCTTATTTTTCCAGCAGTATTTCTGTTGCTTCAGCTGTGTTTGATGGGTAAAGTTATCTAAACATAGAATTATTCTTAAACATCAATGCATATTTTCTAATATTACCTATTTTTAGACATTGATAAATGACAATTTAAGATTCAACTTGCTGCCTTAAAATTGATCAAATTATGGACTGGTTCAGAATAAATGTTGGCTAATATGGATGTTCATAACTGATTTCCCTGAAGTTCATTTTAATTACTGTGAGGCAACTGCAATTAATGTAATTACTATCTTCATATCTCAATTATTTTGGACCCATAAACATTTTCTCTATGGAATGATTTTTATACTGAGCCTTCTTACCAAATGGAGATTTATGTTACCTATGTTACCAGCTTTTCATACTACCCTCAAAGTTTTTACAAAATATCCTCTTACCCAGGGGCCCTCAACCTTCTGACACCAGAGACCAGTTTAGTTGAAAACTGTTTTCCAAAGGATGGACCAGGTATATTTGTTACACAGTAGGTTGCTGGAGGTGGCTTTGAAATGGTGAATAGCTGTAGAAGAGGTGAGCAGGGTGCGAAGCTCTGCCTCCTGTCAGATTAGCAGTCACATTCAACCTAACAGAAGCTGGCTGAAAGGAGACAGGACTGGGCTCCCTGCTCACCTCCTGCTTTCCACAGTCAGTCTCAAGACTCAATATATCCCTGCAGTAAGCGGGTTTTAATTGTTTCAATTCTAACATCAGGAAAGCTTAATTATACTGTGATGATTATTGGCAGTTATATTTTTATAAAGACTGGAAAGTAATGTATTACTCCTATATTTTAAAAATAAGCAAAGATGACTATTGAAATTTTAGGCTTCTAGTTTTTTTTTTTCATACCTATAGCAAGGGAGACTTCTTTTCATTATGCTTTGATGTGTTTGTTTCTTTAAGAAAGAATTCCATAAAATTATATATTTTGAAATGATTGTGTAATATAGAAAAACAAAGTTAAAGAATTTGTAAAAATAGATAATTTTGAAAAAAATCTTAAAATGGCACCTGAAAATGACACTTAAAAGTTCATTTCTTTATTCAATAAGCTTTTACTATGTTTTCTATGTGTCATGTATTAGGAATTTTGTATTAATTTGGTCTTTTATGCTTGTCTGAGAAAAAAAGAGTGAAATAGAAGTTATAAAATAACTATTCTTGGGTGCTTTAATGAGCAAATGAGTACATTGGTTAACTGTGGAAAGTGAAGATTTTTCCAAACGGTTAAGTGGCTGCTGCACCCTGAGTAGGGCTCAAAAACTTTATCTTTAGGGCTGGGTGAATTGTTTGTGGGTGTCTCAGTGAACTGAGTATGACATGGTGATGAAGACCACAGAGTTCAGCCTGATGGACTGTTTGTAGACTTCCTAGGCTTTAGTTTTCTTAACTATAGAATGCTGAAATAGGGGTTGGAGGAATCGCACAGTGGCAAGGCCTTGAGTTCAACTCCGTAGCACCACATAAAGCTGGGCACGGTGGCACACGCCTGTAATCCCAGCACTCAGGAGGCTGAGGCAGGTGGATTGTCATGAGTCCAAGGCCAGCCTGGGCTATACCACTGAGTTCAGGATGAGCCTGGGCTACAGAACAAGACCCTGTCTCAAAAAAAAAAAATGGTGAAATAGGGTTTTCTCTTCATTTTATTCAGAGTGTGATCTGAGATATGTACCAAGGGAACAGCACAGTTTGCTGGCTGGAAGATGCTGGATGTGTAGACCTCATGGGGACGGTGTCTCCTTCAATTGTGTTCTTGTTACGAGCACCCTTGTTGCTCATCTCATCAGTGGGTAGAGGCATATCTAGAGTAGCCGTTAGGATGGGAATATTTTACTCAATAGCACATTCTCCTTTCCTCTGATGAAAATGCTTCCACACAAACCCTGTGCTAAGCAGTTCTCAACCCTTCATCGTTTCTGATTACTAACAACTCTTTTATTTTTCATTTTCTGTAAAATTTTTTTGTACATATAATTTCCGTTTGAGGTGGCCAACCTCACTTTCCCTGTGATGAGCTGTAGTTTCTTGGCCTTGGGTACAAGGAACTGGCCTCTTGTGCTCAGATGTGGGAACTTGGGGCTGGCTCTGCAGCTGGCTCTCCGTGCACGCTGCCAGCACAGCTGCTAGTTCAACTGAAATTACTTTGGGTGAAGTACAAGGCCTGGAACATGGCGCAGGAAGGAAGGCTTTGATGAAGTGAAAAGGGGGTGGGTCCAGCTGGGGCTGGGGACAGGTGAAGAGAATTGGAAGCCTCAAGAAATAAATAGCCAATTCTGTTTGCCTACTGATCAAGTGGACCACTTGCATTTCAGGTGGATCTTGACAATCTAGGTAGGTAAAACTTTACTTGATGGTAGTATGCAAACAAATCACTGACCTAACAACGTCACCATAACTTCGTGCCCAAGAATACTTGATTTTTTGACTGAATTGAAACAATAGACAATATATTTGGATAGATGGAAGATTGTCTACCTTTTCACCTCTCATTAAATGCTACAGACCTTTGTAGAGTTAAAGTATTCTTACTGGTAGCCATTTTTTCAAGAATACCCAGGGGCTTTCAGTTACTGATGGTTCTAAGGAGTTTTGTTTTAAAATGGTATGGTTAGTTTTATTGTTTTTTCCTCCCTCAAATGACAAATTATCTGTGGAAAGCTGTGTGCTTTGTACAGTCCAATATAGATTATCTGCATATAGATTTTAATAGACAGTTGCTCTTCCAAGTGCTTTCTTAAAATATCTTCTTTTAATCAGGCCAAGATTGTGTAGTACATTAAAGGAATTCTTAAAAAGTTTCAAAAACTACTAGATGACCTCAGTATGGCTCTATTTAACATACCCTTGGGAACATGTGCATGAAATACATTGTGGTTTGAGGGTTTCCAACCCAAACAAACTTAAAAGAAAATGCAGTTTTTAATAGAAACTATTCAAATTCCTGCAAAAAATAGGTATGGATGTCACCACTGAGAAAGTGTAAAAGCATCATTATCTACACTGAGTATCAAAGGAGATTACACCAATCTGCTGCCAGGACTTCACTTCTTAAGGCTATATGTTTGCTTATTCTATATATCATCATCTTTGAACTACTGAGTTAAAAATATTAGTAATTGTAGCCTCTGATTAGTGTTTTTCTTTGTCCTTGATGTCATGACCTGAGGGTGGGGAAGAAGGGCACAGGGTTTCACAAGCCTGGTGTTATTTAAGAGTCTTCCCATTTGTACCACACAAGTTGAACACATCAGGTGTAAAACATCACCCTGAAGCATCACTTCTGAGAACTGTGGGGAGGGAAATATCAGAAATATTGAAATATCACAGCTGGCCCCGAGTTTCACTGGTGCCAAACACCTGCAGGTTCTAAAAGGATACCAAAACAAAACCCCACCCTGTGGCAGCAAGCCATCCCTTAACAACCCTTCTTTAACTTTGCATCACCATCAAGATTAATTTAGCATTTTCTACAGAAACCTTGTTCTTCCTGTCCCAGAAGGCCATTACAAGTTCTCTTGCAAATATTTCATATGAGATAAATATGTCATAGAAATAGAGTGAAGTATTGAAATATTTGTCGACTAAATATTATCTGTTGTTTTCATCTCATTATTTGTTGAAGTCTGTGAAGTTGGAGGTTTTATTAATCTCTGGGCTAGTTCATATTCTCTAAGTGATTTTGGTTTAGCACATTTGGCAAAATATCTGAGCATCTGGGAATAAAAGTCCTACCATATTCATATAAGCATCAAAAGTACCCCAAATTATAGAGCTATTTGTCATACCTTTCTGCTACTACTGCTACTACTACTACTACTACTACTACTACTACTACTACTCACACACACACACACACGCATACTCACATGCACACACACCTGATGCATTTTAAAGATCACCGTTTGAGGGACATTTGGTTAGTATTTGTTGAAACACAGTTATGTAGCCCTCCAGAGGCTATACAAGTCAAACAAAATTATATCATTATTGTTAATCCTACTAGGAAATACATGCATACAATGGTTCCTGCAACTGGAAAACTGTTGAGAAAGGTATCAGATTGAAATAATTTGCCTGGTAGTAATTCCTAGCAAGTAAGGGAGATGTAATAATGAATATTCTGTAAATCTCTGAAAGTATATGACTCATTTTAAATGGTACCCAAATTCTAATATTTTATGTGTATGTTTTTTCTTGATATCGGGGCATAGTGTTTTCAATTTGTAAATAAATAATATATTTCAGATTTAGGCGATCAAATAAGGTAATAATTGAATTTATTTTACATTATAATATACAGTAAAAGGCAATCATATTCAAATTTATTTTGTTAAGAAGATCCTAGTATACAAAATTTTTATGTTATTTTTAAAGAGGAAACTCACTGAAAATGTTGGCTGTCAAGTAAAAATTTAAAATAACATTACTGCAGTTGGACATGGTGGCTGGCACAAGCTTGGAATTGCCGTAGTGTGGGAGGCTGTGTAATTTGAAGCCCCGTTCGAACAACATAGTGACCTAGTGAGACCCTGTCTCAAGTATATATGATCAGTTTGTAGATCAATGCTAAGGCCCAGAATTCAGTTCTTAGTAACACAGACACGAAGACACACACACACACACACACACACACACACACACACACACACGCACACACACACACACAGAGAATAACATTACTGTTGTTATGTGTTCATTTTTAAGTCTGTGTATTTAAGACATTTGAGTGTTTTTTGAAAGAGACATTACATTGAATTCTCATGCTTATTTGTATTTAGACATAATATTTATAGTCAGATATCAAACTGGGTTACTTTGGCAGTAACTGAGTGATTTTCTTTTCTTTTCTTTTTGTAATGCAGATCCTACAGCCCATTTTTTAGTTTTGGTTTTGGGAGAAGGCTTTGCTAACTTGCTAAGTTGCCCAGGCTGAACTCAGAATGGCAATTCTCCTTCTTCAGCCTCCCAGGGTGCTGGAATTAGAGGCTTGCACCACCGTGTGTGGCATACCTTACAAAAAAGATAAAAGGCCTGGCTTAGGGAAGGGATATCACATAGGATCATAACCACTTAATCTGCTCATTAGGTCATTCGCTTTTGCATTCACTGAAGTGTCACGGATGGCCTGCTGTATGTGATCTTGCATTAGGCATTTGGCTTGGAGAAGGATGAAGGAAGACAGTCCATCAAGAAGACAGGTGTCAAGAGGTGGCATCCTAGGTTAGGCAGAGAGCATTCTGTTTCTTAGATTAATTACATATACATGTCCTGAGTGCTTTTGATAACAAGAAGTAGTCAGCATAAAGCATCATGAGGTTCATCACTTCAGTGACTTACCTAGTTCGAAGTCTAACAGAGCTCAAAATGTCTCAACTATGAAACTTGCCAGTGAATGCTTTTATCTTTCTAAATGCTTCTTGCAATTAGTTTATCCTATTATTATTAAATTCTCTCTCAGTGATTAGGAAGGAGACAATGGAGGGTTTCAGCTCCCACTGTTTAAAGATTTTGAAATCATTTTGGATCTGAGGGCATCAGGATTTTATTGCTGTCTTATGAAATTGCGCTCTCATTTTTTTCTCTCTCTGTCTCTATTCTGTGTGTCTGTCTCAGTGTCTCAGGTGTGTCTGCATGGGAGCAAGCATTTGGCTTACCCATAGAGATCTAAATGTATGACTTATGTCTTCTGAGCTTTTTCAAAATATTTCACAATGAACACATATAATACAGTCATTGACTTTTACAGATCATTTGACCTTCATAAAGATATAATTATTTTTAATAGACAAAAATAAAAAAAAGTATTAGGGAGATTTTGCTCACTAGGATAAATTGGCATAACAGTAATTTTAGAAAACAGTTTATTGTAGCACAGTGGTGTCTGATAGAAATATAAATATCTGTGTAATATTAAATAATCTAATGGCCAAATTGAGTAATAGAAACTTAATTTTAATAATGTTTTACTTACCCTAATATTCAACATATATATAAAAATGTAGTTTGTACTATAAAAAATTAATGAGGCACTTGAAATTTTTGTAGTTTTTTTCTTTTTTTTCTTTTTTTTGAGGCTTACAGCCAGCTTGGTGGTAAAAGACTGCTAGTACCCTGGAAGGCAGAGATAGGAGGATTGCAAGTTTGAACACATCCTGTATAACTTAGTGACTTATACTCTGTCTCAAAATAAAAAAAATTAAAAAGTGGGATGGGAATAGACATAATGGGAAGGCCCTGGGTCCTAGGCCCAGCACTGCAAAAATATAACAAATTAACAAAAGAGGTTTAATGGGCTCATTTTTTTTTGAAACAGAGTCTCACTCTATAGACGAAACTGATCCTGAATTCACTATGTACCCAGGATAACTTTGGCCTCACAGCAATTCTCCTGTCTCAGCTTCCTGAGTGCTGGGATTACAGGCGTGAACTCCCATGCCTGGCTTATATGGTCCTAGGAAATATACCCAGGGCACTGTGTTTGCTAGGTAAGCGCCTTAACCACTATGCCATTCCTCTAGCTCCAGCTCATGGTTTTGGATGCCAAGACTTGGAGCAGTATAGTGCGGACTCTTGGGAGGGCTCTTGTAATCACATCACATCATAGCACATGGCATCACAGCAGAGGCACATGTCAGAGGAGAGATCATATCACAAGACAAGAAACCAAAGAGCATTTCAAGGTTTGGGCTTGCTCTCATATAGCTCTCTCAGCTAAGAAACCAAGTCAGGGGCCGGGAGGACTATCTCAATCTGTTCTCCCAGAGGACACACAGTCGCACCTTACAGAATTCCCACTGGGCTTCATCTCTTACCCTTGCCACACGGGAGGAAGGTCTCTGACGTCTATTGTGCATCTTCCCTATGGCCTCTCTCAGTGCCGGTGATCCACATTTCAAGTGTGGAGAGGTCCTGTGTGGTGAGTGGTTACAGCGTGACAGCTTCACTCTGTCCAATTATAAAAATGTCTGAGGTTTGTTCCTCACTTTTTCCTTTAGTGTTGAACATTTTTTATTTACTTTAATTTTCATTAAAAGTCCTCAGCTAATTTAACAGTAATTTTAGACACCAGAACGTCATCTTCTAAAAGTCCTAAACAATACCAGTCTATTCTACTGCCCATTTCTTTTTGGTGATTACCAAATTTGTATTGATTTTTAAATGAATTTCAACTTTTTGTAGCTGAGAAGGAAAGCTCTTACTCATGTGATTTCTGTAGTATCAACATGAGAACACTGGCATGGTTGTTGAAAGGACTTTTATTTTTCTCATTGAATTATCTTGGAACTCTTGTTTGAACCAACTGATGATGAATACAAGGGTTTGTTTCTGAACCTCCTCTTTTTTACTATCAAGTATATTACAAATCTGTATGTTATCGGTCCACCAATATTCTTCCATAGATACTGTTTATTGAAATTGTTTTTAAATCAATCAACAAACAAAAGAAGAATATGAAATTATACTATTTTTTTGTAATTGCATGCGTAATTACTTTTATTGGTGCTCTTTTTTGGTATGTGGATTCAAAATACTGTAGTTTGTCATTTAAAGTTCAGTCTAAAGAACTGTTTTGTTCAGTGCAAAATTATGTTAGCAATGAGTTGTTTGTTTTTATTTATCTGAGAATATATGTAGATTTTTTTCTTTTTTGAAAGATTTGTTTTTCTGAATGTAAGATACCTGGCACTTGTTTTTAGCACTTCAGATGTGTCAGTCCATTGGCTATTGACTTTTGTTGTGTCTGATGAGAGGTTGAATAGTATTATTTTTAATTTCATTGAATTGTGTGTGCTATTTCTTTTTTGCTTCTTTTAATATTTCTTCTTTGAGGAAGTATAATTGGCCAATAAGTACATTGGAAAAATGCAAATCAAAACAAGAGTGAGAGTTCATCTTACTCTGTGGGAATGACTGTCATCAAAAACTCTTAAAAAACACTGGCAACTTTGGGGAAAAGCCTCTTCTACATTGTTGTTGAGACTATAAACTAGCTCAATCACTGTGGAAATCAGTATGGAAATTCTTTTACAAAATTAAAATGGAAATTCCATTTGACCCAGCTATATCTCTTTAAGGTATCTTCCCAAAAGAGTTCGAGACATTAAATTTCAGTGATACATGCGCACCCATGTGTATAGCAGCCCAACTCAAAATAGCTAAATCTTGGAAGTGACATATTCTCACCAATAGATGAATGGGTAATATATACAATGGAATACCACTCAGTTATAAAGAAGGATATTTGAGTTATGTAGGAAAATAAGTATACTTGAGACATACTGTTAAGTGAAATTAATCAGACACAGACTGAATATGGCATGATTTTTCTTGTATGTAATTCTAAAATATAAAAAATTTATAGAGCAAAAAAGATGGTTGATAGAAAACAGGGAGAGGTAGACTTTTAGAGATGGGAAGGAGATCTGAGGATAGAGGGACCTAGGAGGATGAGAGGGTAAGGGGAAGTAAAAATGATTATATTGTAATATGCACATGCAATAATTTCTCAAGATAAATGTGATTATTATGTATTGTCAGCATATTCTAACATAAAATAATAATTATAGAAAAAGAATTCTTTTTCTTAGAAAATTTTGAGTATGATATATCTGGGTCTATGTGTTTCTCCTAATCTTTATTCTACTTTGAATTCGTTGGGCTTCTTGAACATGGGAATTAATGGTTCTTATTCAGTTTGGAAATTTTCCAACCAGTGTGCTTTGATATTGTTTCTTCCTTTTTCCTTATCTCCTTTGGTTTTTACATCATGTACCCGCTGGTAGATTTTATCATGTTGCACATTTATCCAAGGTTTTAGTCTCTTTTTTATTTTCTATAGATTGCATAATCTCTTGATTCATCTTCAAGTTTTCCGATTCTTCTAATGGTTCTAATGCACTCCTCTAGTGAATTTTTCATTTCAGTTATTATATTTTTTGACTCTAGGTTTCCCATTTGGTTCGTTTTAATAATCTGGATCGTCTCTACCTCTTTATTGATACTATCTCTTTGATGAGACATTGTCATCATACCTTCCTTTAATTCCTTAACTATGGTTTTCTTTTGTTCTTTGAACATTTTTATAAGTCCTTTGAAGCTTTTTTTCTCCTAAGTTCACCATCTGTACCTCCTTAAAGACAGTTTTTGTTGCCAACATTTTTCTTTCTATATATTTGCCCTACTTCACTGTTCCTTTGCATGTCTCATAATCCTTTAGAGATAAGTGGACATTTTAGATCTTTCCCTATTACAAATGCTGTTCTGTTTATGGCTTGCTAGGTTAAACATAGCAAATTTGCCGAGCCAATTCTGTGAAGTGTATTTTTCCTACAGTGCATAGCCTCTGCTGTCCTAAATTTGATTGTTTCCAATTGTTCTACTCTTTTAGCTAGGAATCATTCCTTGTTTGACAAAAGCCACTTACTAATCAAAAGTTATGTTAACTGATTCGATTTTTGTGTGTGTTTAACCACTTAAACACACTTAGTATATCTGTGTGTATCTTGCAGGCTGCTTGAGAGAGTTTATACATTTTATTTTCTCCCCATTCACCTTAAGACTAGTTACCTGAAGATTCTCTTTGTGATACTTTCTGAGGCAGTACCTCCTTGAAAATTCCCATACCTACTCAGACTCTCGGGAATGAGTGTGCTTCTATTTTCAGGATAGCTGCCTAGGTATCACTCCTGTTTCAGAGCAGCTTGCAGTTTAGTGAATGTTTGCTTAAGTGGTAAGCCCTTTGTGCTTAAGGCCTTTGTGAAGCCTCTGCCCTGGTGATGAGTCAGAATGTAGCTTGCTGAATACTTTTACATGTACTGCCACATCTTTCTATGATTATGCCTTTGGGTACAGCCTTGCACATGTGCACACTCTTCCTGATATGCAAAGTTGACTGATCCCAGGAGGGTGCTTCTTAACTTCCTCTCTACCTGGTTCTCTAGGTTCCTTTGTCATTTCGTGTGTGTCCTAGTGCTGCCAGTTTTCTCTTAATTGCTCACCTACAAGATATTTGTTGCTTTCAACAAATGCCACTAAGCATGAAGTTCTCCATTCTCCCCTCCAAATAAGGGTAATGAATCATAGGCAGCCTGAGAAGCTCTTTGTCCTTACAGCCTTCCTTTTCCTTTCCCCAGGGCAGAATCCTTTTGCTACCATACTAGAATTAGGAGATGGGACCTTCTTTTCCTGAGTAATTTCTCTCTTATAAGAGTGGGCACTAAATAGAAGTGGTTGGCTGTGACATGCCATTCTGGTTGTTCCTTCTGGAGTGGCTCCTTTGAACAATAAGCAAGATGTGGAAGGTGCAACAAAGGTGAACTCTCCTTAGCCTACCGTACCTGGAGTACACATTGAGTCCTAAAATTGAGATGAAAATGGAGAAGGGAGACAATGGCTTCTTGGCTGTGTCCACCTGGACTATAGCTTCTGCAGCATAGGATAGGGGAGTAAGAAACACATGGAGAAAAACCATTGTCCCAGAGCGGAAAGGCCAGGTGGGTGGAGAGAAAATTGCCATTGTTTCTGTTCCATCTTTCTGGGTAGAGTGACTAGGTTAAAGCTCAGAGATTGGTGGCTGGTTATAGCTTGGAGCTATGGAGAATGGAATGACAGTGAGGGGCAGTAAATGAGCCATGATTCAAATGCCATGAACTCTCTATTCTTACTAAGACCAATACTTTTTCTTGAATTAATGTATCATTTGCCATATGTCCTTAAAATACTTTTCAGAGATGACTCATTTGCTGTATATCTTTAAAATAGTTCCCAGAAATTAATTTTTATTTTTTTGAGACAGGGTCTCGTTCTGTGGTCCAGGCTTGTCCTGAATTCACTTCAGAGCCCAGGCTGGCCTTGGACTCACGGCAATTCTCCTGGCTCAGCCTCCCGAGTGCTGGGATTACAGGCGTGCACCACCACAGCCAATTTATGTGGTGCTGGGGAATCAAACTCGGGTACTTAGCGCTTGGCTTAGCGCTTGCTCAAGCACTTCAACCGCTGAGCCATTCCTCCAGCCCCCAGAAATTAATTTTTTAAAAAAATAATTTAACCAGGTAAATTTTGTTTTACCAGGAAGAGGGCCCACTGACTTCTTTACTCCACCCTTTCTGAAGACCTTGCACAACTGCACCGCGGCATCTTCATCTTGCAGTGTTCATTTGCTTCTTTCAGACACCATGAAGTCATCTTTATCCTATCAGAGTAAGCATGTGCTAAGTGTCTTTTGTTTCGTGCTCACCCTCGTGTCAGTCATACTTACACTCTTTAGACATTCTGACTGTGCCCTGCTCAGTGCCTGGTCTGCTTGTCCTCAACATCATGGGCTTGGTCTTCTGTTTTATTGCATTTTGAGCACTGCTTCTGAACCACAAATGGACGTTCTTGGGTAATATTTTTGCTGTGATCTACCAAGAAATATCTGGACCAGAGTCATCCAGTGATCTTGTTAAAAGTTTTTGTTCTAGACTCATCAAAGCCCAGTGATTTCTAGTGTCTTTTGTTAGGGCTTAAAAATTGACATGCTGATTTCTAGGAAATATTCTAATCCAGACAGTGTGCCTGAAGTTCCCAAGCAGCGTTATGTAGTTATTTTCCTCGGATCATCTCTCATCATCTTCCTGGAAGTTTCCAGTTTGTAGGATGCTTTTTTTTTTGGTTCTTTGTCAAAGAAGGTATGGATTTATTTATCCTAATATTCTGTACACTTCCAAAATTGTATCTGTCTTTGGGATCCAGTTGTAGGACAAAGAGAGAGAAGAGTAGTGAGATTTAGCTGTGTTCTTTTGATGCTGTGAATTCCATCAAACCAAGCAAGGTGGTTTTCCTCAGACTTGGGCTTTTGTTGCCTTTCAAAGTCTTTGTTGGCATGGATGCTCCCACCACAGTCATCGCACAATTGTCTAAGGTCCAAGCAGTAATAGAATGGATTTCTAAGAAGGAGAAGTACACATTTGCTCTGATTGCTGTACATTCTCTTTCCCATCTCTGGAGCCAGAACTAAAACACTCTTAGAGTTTTGTCTGCTGCAACCCAGGACTGATGCTGACATGGTTTGTTGTGCATTGAATTCAAACTAAGAGACACAGCATTAAAATATTAGTGATCACTAAAAATGGAAAATTAGTCTTGCCTCTTGTTTGGTGGTAATTCTGTTCTCTTTCAATCCATCTTTTGCTGTTTACTTTTGGATTCTGGAATAGGTGCTCTGTGTAATCTGTCCAGAATTTATAGCTATATTCAGTGGTAGTGACATATATAGAATAAACTTTTTGCTTAGTTATAGCTGGAACCTGAATGTTTTAACTTCAGAGCAAAATTTTCTTTTAGAAAAGTTTTTTTTTTTTAAATAAAAAGATCATTAATTGAAGAGAATCCTGGCACGTGCTGCAGATACCGTATATTGGTGTGTACATGGGCATATCTACCTGCTCTGTTGCCTGCAGCATGCTCACCAGATGGAAGACCATGTAGTGCCCCATGTCCTCAGATTCTTTTTTCATCAGTCCCATGGTAGAGGTTCAGCAGGGAAGGCAGAAGTCTTTGGGTCCAAGCCACTTTTAACACAACTGACTATAAAGCATTCATTATGGTGTTACTTGGGAACTTGCCCAATGTAGCCATTCATTAGTTCTTTTATATTCTGTCAGCCAGAATACCAGGCTTGGGACTGTACTAAACTCAAAGTTCATTAGTTCTTTTATATTCTGTCAGCCAGAATGCCAGGCTTGGGACTGTACTAAACTCAAAGTTCTGATAGTAATCAGGCTACAAATGACCAAAGAACAAACACTGTGAAGAAATGTAGTGCACTGTACATTATAGGAAGTCAGTTATTTCAGTATATAGAGGTGGGCATCTTGGGGAAAAGTTTTATTGCCAAGTTCTACTCCTGAACATCTTGGAGTGTAAAAATTGTCTTAAAGAGTTGACCTTAGGATAAAGTTCACTTTCTATTTCCAGTGAATTTTGTTTTTCTCAAATTATAAAATGGGAGGAGGACAGGACCTAACTACAGGGACACCAATGTGTAAGAGCAGACACAGGCATGGTAAGATGTTGTCCAACACTTTGGCATCCTTTTAGACAAGCTACTCAAGAACCTCAATAACATCAGAACTTTGACAAAGTGACCTGTATTTGCTTGAAGTTTGTGAAATGTAAACAGGGTTCATTCAAGTTGGAGAACTCTCATAGATACAGTTGTGATTGTGTGCTATTTAGACAGAGGGAAGCATTATTTATGCAAACTTTAGTAGAAATCCAATTAAATAAGGATGAAATCTCTTTTGGAGGGCTCAGAGAATTATACAGTTATCCTTGGAAAAGAAGGGGTGCTCAATGGAGAGTGATGTTCCTTCTAAGTGGGGTTTTCCAGTACTGACATGGAGTCACTGCAGCTCAGTGTGAGATACAAGGCCTGAAGATTCACAATTCATTCATTCTCAGATATTACCAATCATCAAAGCAATATGATTAGTACTAGGGAAATTTTTATATAACAGGAAGGTATACCAAAGTGTTTATGTGCAGGGAGAGATATCCTTGCTTCAAAGAGTGCAACATATTATGTTTATGAGTCAAGGAATACCTTTTAGGTTTTTAAGGAACTCTTGGAGAACTACATTAATAATCAAGGCATTACTGATAAAGATGAGATTGGAAATTTCTTGAGCACCGTGTTTTTAATTTTTAATCTGATAGAACTTAAAAATAGAAAATTGGAGGGATGATATGGAGAGGTCTGTGGACTCCTCACTTGGTTTCCCTCAATGATTATATCTAACATAATTTTAAGGTAATAGCAAAACCAGGGATATGACATTAGCACAGTGTGGTTTTATGCTTCTCCATAATTTTATTTATTATGTGTGTACATTTGTGTAATCACAGCACAACCGAGATACAGAATTGTTCTGTAACCACAGAGACCATCTTTGCACTGTGCTTTCTAGTCTTGTCCCTACCACCCTTCATCCCTAAGCCATGGCAACCATGAATTCAGCTTCTTGCTCTATAATTTTGTATATAAACGGAATTTCAGAAACGTATATAACTGGAACCATATAGTACATGACCTTCTCAAAGTTAGTCTTATTGAGATATTATTTATATTTTGTAAAATTACCTTTAAATATATTATGTACTTTTTGAGCACATGATCAGACTTGCACAACAATCACCACTATCTAATTTTAGGACATTACAACTAAAAGAAACCCCATTAGCAGTCACTCTGTGTTCTCCCCTTTTTCTAGCTTCCTTTCTCCTAGTTATCAGTTATTAGGTCACCACTAATATATTTTCTTTTTCTGTGAATGTGCCTATCCTTGTCATATCATTTAAGTAGAATCATTAAAAACTTGGCCTTTTGGGAGTACCCTTTTTCACATAGAATAATGTGTTCACGATAGTATGTATAATCCACACTTCACTTTCTTCTGTGATTGAATCACATTTCTTTACATGGACAACCGCACTTTTTTTTTCAATCAGGTTCTCAGCTGGTGGACATTAGGGGCAGCATGAACAAGATGTGTGTGTCAGCTCCATATACAAGCTTTTGTATGAGCAGATTCTTTTGGATCTTTTGGATAAACACCTAATAGGAAAACTCCCAGTTTGTATGATTGTTCTACATTCGACACTTCGCTGTCTAAACTTTTCCCCAAAGCTTCTTCACTGTTCTGTAATCTGTATCCCCAGCAAAGTATGAGAGTTTCAGTTTCTCCACATTACTGACAATACTTTTTTCTTTTTCTCCATTTTTATTAATTTGTATATGCAGTATACCGTGGTCACATTAAACCTGAGGATTTTTGTGTGCATATTTACTGCCGCAACTTCATATTTCCTTTCCCACCACGTTTTTTTTTTTTTTTGCCATTCTATTTCCTTCTTCATTCCCTTTGACTCCCAATATCTCACCTATTGGACTATTATTTATTTATTTTCTGGGTCTCTTGTATTAGAGAAACCATGTGATATTTGCTCTTCTGAGTCTGATTCACTTCAGTAAGGATGATGGTCTAAAGTTGTATCCATTTATCTACAAATGATTTTATCTGTCTTTATGGCAAATGAGAACACCATTGTGTATATGTACCACATATTAAAAAATCCGTTAGTCTATTGATGGCTATTTTGGCATCTTCCATTTGTGTGTGTGTGCGTGTGTGTGTGTGTGTGTGTGTGTGTGTGTGTGTGTGTGTGTGTGTTACTATAAGGATGGGTATGCAGTTATCTCTGTTATATGGTGTTTTAACTCTTTTACAATGATACCTAAAAAAGGTATTGCTGGGTGACATGGAATATTTATTTTCAGGTGTTTTGGCAGAATCTCCAGACTGCTTTCCGTAGTGCTTACACCAGTTTACAGTTACACCAGCAGTGTAAAAGTGTTCCTTTTTTCCTGCAACCTCACCAGCTTCATCTTCTATTGCTTGAGTTCTTGATAGAAGCCATTCTTACCAGGGTAAGATTATTGTTTTGATTTGCATTTATCTAACAGCTACAGATATAGAACATTTTTCATGTGTTTGCTGGCTATTTGTACTTTTTTCTGAAAAATGTTAATAGATTTCAGTTGTCCATTTTGATTTTGGCAGGTTTATTTTTCTTTTGTTCATTGTATGTTCTAGTAATAAGCCTCCTGTCAAGGTGTAAGTGGTCAGTTTTTTTCCTGATTCTGTCTATTCTCTCTTCATTGTTACTTGTTTTCTTTGTTGTGGAGAAGTTTTTAAATTTGATATGGTCCCATGTGTTGATCTTGGGTGTTACGTCCTTTGCATCAGGTGTCCTACTGAGAAAGTCTTTGCCCGTGCCTGTGTCTTCAGGACTTTTACCCATTTTGTTCTCCAGGAGGTTCACTGTTTACATTTTCACATCTATGTTGTTCCACTTTTATTTGATTTTAGCACATTAGTGAAAAGTGAGTGAGCTGTGGGTCTAGATTTATTCTTCTGCATGTGGATAGTCAGTTCTTCCTGCGCCATTTATTGAACAGGCTACTCTTTTCTTAGTGTATGTTTTTGTCTCCCTTGTCAAAGATTAGATAACTGAGGGTACTTGACTTTGTGAATCCTCAGTTCTGTTCCATTGGTCAACCAGTTTGTTTTTGTACCTATTCCACACTATTGCCTAGTTATTGAGCTTGATGTCTATAATCATAATGCCACCTACTTTTGTCTTGTTGCTCAGGATTTCAGTGGCTATTCTGGGTGGCTTTTGGTTCCTTGTGAATTTTAGGATTGTTTTTTTCAAGTTCTGTGAAAAATGTTGGTATTTGATAGAAATTGCATGGAACCTGTATATCAGTTTAGGCATTATAGCCATTTTGATAATATTAATTTCACCTATGCAAGAACCGGGGATAACTTTCTATTTTCTGATGTCCCCCTTATTTTTCTTTTTCCCCCCAGCATAATGTAGTTTTCATGAAAGCACTCCTTCACTTCCTTGGTTAGGTTTATATCTAGGTAATTAATGTTTTAAAGAGCTATTGAGAATGACATTAGTCTTTTCAGCTCATAGTGAGTTCATTGTTAGTGTAAAGGAATGCTATTGAATTTTTGTATTAATTTTGTATTCTGCAACTGGCTTTAATTATTATTTAGCTCTAATACTCTTTTGATCGAGTTTTTGGGGTCTTCTATGTGGATAGTCATGCCATCTACAAATAAGGATAGTTTAATTTATTTATTTCCAGTATGTATTTCCTTTACTAATTCTCTTGCCTGATTACTTTGGCTAGGAGTTCGGGTACCATATCGAATAGGAGCAGTGAGAGTGAACAGCCTTTTTATGTTTCTGACTTAAGGCGAAATGCTTTCCATTTTTTCCCATTTAGTATCATGTTGCTTGCCAATACTTTTTTTCAAAGTTGATAGTGAAATATAACAAATTTTTCTTTTGATCCTTTTTAAATAGTAATAATTTTATAACACTATCAGTAAGATTAAGTAAGGTGTGAAGAATATTCTGATAACAAATTAAGACTAAGATATGTAGGACAACGTTATAATAGTAGAGTTATAATAATAGAAGACCTATGAAAAGGGTCCTGTGTTGGTGGAGGGAGGTGAACTCAACTTTGAACACAAGGAAGACTGGGAATTTATAGCTCAGGATCAGCGTAAAGGTGAATGGATTTCTAAAAGAAAGCATCAGAGGTAAGGAGAGTTCTGCTAAATTAGCCAAACAGGAGTTGTGTTGAAGGCAGAACATGGGGGATGGAGGTAAATGAAAACCTGTTTAGATACTGGATGGTCTGATGTGCAGGATGGCTAACCTCTGTAGCAGGACTATTCCTAAAATGGCACGATGCTGAAACAACTATTAAGTTCAAACTTTGAGGTTTAGTGGAAAAAGTTATCAGAGGAGCCGGAGTTGAACTCAGTGAAAAGGAAGGAAATCATTAATAAATTGCATGTACACAGGGATCTTTTGTTGGGCTCTATTCTGCTTACTCATTACTCTTCATATCCCTAGATTAATGTTTTGCTAATTATTGATTTCTGTAGCTAGAGAATCTTAGTCCAAAATTTCTCTGGATTTTCTACTTTAGAAATGTTTTTTCTCACTTCATGAATATAGCTATTGATCATAGACTTTAGATTCATATGAGTGATTTCATTTAATTCATAAATTAGTTTATAAATTATTATTATAAATTATTTATTATAAATTTAATTAATTTAATTAATTAAATGTAGACCTTTGTTATATTAAATCTTTTCATTTAGCAGTATGGTGTTTCTCTAAGATTTGTGTTCTTTTTTTTTCTCCCTATTTTATTGATATGTATAAGCACAAAATTTAAGGTTTACAATGAAGTTGAGCATTTTGTGCACATACGTATCTTGTCAAGGTGACAAGGACTTTCCCATTCTCCTTTTGTCCCTCCTCCTACCCACCCCTCCTTCCCTCCCCACCCTATTCCCCCCCCTCCCGTTTCACTTTGTTTTTCATTTTAAGTTCCACGATATATCTGTGATCTGGGTTTCTCATATCAGAGAGACCATTGGATGTTTCACCTTCTGCTTCTGACTCACTTCCCTAAGCATGTTGTTCTCAAGTTTCTTCCATTTGTCTGCAAAAGCCTCCACGCTGTTAGACTTTATAGATGCATAGTATTCCATCATGTGTAAATACCACAGTTTGTGTATCCATTGGTCTGTTGATGGGTATTTTGGTGACTTCCATATTTTAGTTATTGTTAGTTGTGCTGCTATGAACATGGGTATACATATATCTCTATTATGTGTTGTTTTGGCCTCTTTTGGATATATTCCCAGGAAGGGTGTCGCTGGATTGAAGGGGATATTTATTTCTAGTCTTTTGAGAGAAATCCATACAGCTTTCCAAAGTGGTTGTACGAATTTACATTCCCACCAGCAGTGCAGGAGGGTTCCTTTCTCCCCACAGCCTTGCCAGCACTGATTGCTATTTGACTTGCTGATATGGGCCATTCTCTTTGGGGTGAGATGGTATCTTAGCATTGTTTTGATTTGCATTTCTCTTATGGCTAGAGATGTTGAACATCTTTTCATGTACCTGTTGGCAATTTGTACTTCTTCATGAGTGAACTGCCTCTTCATCTCATTTGCCCACTTTTCAATAGGATCTTTTATTTTGGTAGGCTTACTTTTCTCAAGTTCCTTGTATATTCTAGTTATGAGCTTCCTATCTGAGATGTTGGTGGTGAATATTTTTTCCCAGTCTGTTTGTTCTTTTTTTTTTTTTTTTTTTTACAATGTTGATAGTTTCCTTTGCTGTGCAGAAACTTTTTAATTTGACAAGATCCCATTTGTTAATAATGGGGATAATTTCTTTTACTCTTGGTGTCTTGTCAAGGAAGTCTTTGCCTACCCCTATGTCTTTTAGTTATTTGCCTAATTTGTCTTCTAGGAGGTTCAGTGTTTCACTTTTAATGTCGAGATCTTTGATCCACTTTGATTTGCTTTTGGTGCATGGTGATAGATGTGTGACTAAATTCATTCTTCTGCATGTGGATGTCCAGTTTTCCCAGCACCATTTGCTGAACAGGCTGTCCTTTTTCCATGGTGTGCATTTGGCTCCTTTGTCGAAGATTAAGTAATTGGGGTATTTGGGTTTGTCTCTGCATCTTCAATTCTGTTCCACTGGTCCATCTGTCTGTTTTTGTGTCAGTACCAAATTGGTTTTACAACTGTTGCTTTATAGTACAGCCTGATGTCGGGAACTGTAATGCCTCCTGCCTTGGTCCTGTTGCTCAGGATTGCTTTGGCTATTCTTGGTCTCTTTTGGTTCCATATGAATTTAAGAATTGTTGTTTCAAGTTCTTTGAAGAAGCTTGATGGTATTTTGATAGGAATTGCATCGAATCTAAATATCAGTTTAGATAGTATAGTCATTTAGACTATATTTATTTTGCCTATCCAAGAGCAGGGGATGCCTTTCTATTTTCTAATGTTCCCTAAAACTTCTTTCTTCAATGTATTATAGTTTTCTTTATATAGGTCCTTCACTCCCTTGGTTAGGTATACTCCCTAGGTATTTAATTTTTTGCTGATCTATTGAGAAAGGAATTGTTTTTCTGAGTTCTTGCTCAATAAGTTCATTGTTAGTGTAGAGAAAAGCTATGAGTTCTTTTGTGTTTTGAGGAAAATTGGCAACTGTTAAAAAATGTGTGCAGCACATTTGCTTTGACTTTATTCTTAGTGTTTTTGTGAGTGTTATTTGAAATCTGAGTGAGATCTTCATAGGCTTCCTCTCATTTGTGATTGTTAAGATAACTACTGGTAATTTTATATGTTTATATAATTTCTAGCTAGCTTTGTAAATGTATGTTTATTTTGATAATTTTCCAAATGTTTTATTGGATGTGAGATTGTGGCAAAGAATGCCAATATTTTTAACATGACTTGTTCCTGATGTCTTTTTATTATATTAGACTTGTAAGACCTCCTTTTGTTATAAGTTGTTTCTTAAGTCTTCCAGATTGCTAACTCAACTTTGTCTATATCCATTTTCCTGGTGAGCTCAGTTACTGTTTGACTTTTAAAATAAATTTGGCCAAATGTGTTTAATTTTCAAAAATGTTGATTCTTCTTCTTTTCCTTTCTTCTGTACTACCTCATGTTCCTCTTCTTTTCTTCTAATTATTTTTGTTCTGAGAGTATTTTTTAGAGAAGTGCAATAATTCAGATATATTGATTATAATAATTGTAACTATTTTTTAAAAATTTCTTTCAAAAATTATGATCTCTTAGAATTAGTTCTACTTGCAGCATTTCAAAAGTATATTTTTAGTTGACATTTAATTGGTTGTGTTTACGGGATGCTGTGTAACATGCAAGCATACACACAAAAATGTATACACACAATGTACAATGATCAGACCAGGCTAGTTGACATTTGGCATATCCATCGCTTCAAACATTTATCTTTTGTATTGAGAACATTCAAAACTTCTCTTCTACTCTTTTAAGAATATGCAATTAATTATTGTCATTGTTCTGTTTTTTACAACACTTTTTAGAATCACATTGTTAGTTTCCCTTAAATATTGGTAATACTTGGTAGAATGAAAAAATATATATATATGTATATGTCTCAAGATAGAACCTAGGACTTTGCTTTGCACTGAGCTGTATCCCCAGACTGTTTTTATTTTTATTTGAGACAGGGTTTTGCTAAGTTGGTGAATTCCCCAGTCTGGGTTTGAATTTGTGGTCCTCCTACCTCAGCCTCCCAAAGTGCTGTGATTATAGGCGTATGCCACCGCATCCAGCTTCAGTGTTTTTTTTTTTTTTTTTGTACCTATATTGAAAGTTTCAGGTGAGTGATTTTGGTAATTTGGGAGTTGTTACTTGGTACAAATTTCTATTCTTTCAGCAGTGCATCAGGTTGAATCTTGGGAATGCTGGCTTTGGTGTTGTATACTGAAGAGTAGAGAAGGTGTGTACTTTACCCTAAAACTGAGACTGTGGAATAGAACCCTTTTACTTTTATAAATATGCTTATTTTTGGTATCTTGAATGGCAGTAGCTTAATCATTAATGTAAATGCTGCTTTATCAACTAAACAAAGATCCATGATTGTCTTCATTACTTGTTGCTGTGACTTAATATAAATAAAACATGCACAAATTTGGGGAGGAAAAGTTTTATTTTAGCTTACAGCTTCAGAGAGTCACAGTCCATTCATTGTTGGGTGGCTGGAAAGTGGTGGAATCACATGGTGGAGCTGGATCTAGGTTCAGGGCCAGAGATGGAGTTTCAAAGATAGAGATCCTCACAGCATGGTGAAACAGAGAGAAGTCTAGGAAGAAGGATGGAAACAGCACAGACCCTATGGGGTCAAGCTCTAAACTTCTCTCCCTTCCAGCCAGTCTCGCCTCCCAACACTACACAGTATCTGTTGGTACAGGAGGCTTTTGGGGAATTCTCCAGATCCAAACCACAATAACGTTCATCTTCAAACACTACTCATTTTTTCCTTATAGTTGTAAATTCAGTGTACCAGAGTAGCAGAAGTGGACGTACTTCTCTTTAAGAAAATCCTGAAGAGCTGTCAGTGCCAGCGCCTGCTATGAATATAAGCAGGGTCTCCAGGCCAGCCATCTTTACTCCTTTCAACTAAGCTAGGTCTCACTGCCTGCCACTTTCCCCCACTATGTGGGGAAAGTGTGAGCCCAGGTGTCCCTGCTCACTGCCACCATCAGTCTCTGCATTCCAGGGCCTTATCTTTCCTTCTTTTGCCATTGCTTTCTGTGGAGGTAGGTACAGATCCCCTGGTGTGTTGCTTTTTGCCAAGGAGCAAGGCCTGAATCTCATCCCCAGCTACCAATTGGGTGTCCCATACTTGAGTTGGTGCCCCTCCTTCCTGCTCACAGCCACCACTCTCAGGAGAGCTAGGGCTAGTTTCAGTTTTCCTTCCTGCGGCCAAAGCTTGTCGTGGAGGTCAGGGTGTCTTTGCCTGCCACTGTTGCTTGCAGTGAACATAGACCCAGCCAGGTCTTCCAGCCTGTCACCAGTGCCAATGCTGGCCAGATATAGGCCAGGGCCTTCAGGCCTGATATCTTCACTCCTTGTGGAATAAGCCCAGGTCTTACCACCCACCACCTCTATTCAGTGTGGAGTGAGCCCAACTCCACAACAGGGGCACCCAGACCCTCACCTATACTTCAGAGCCAACACAATGGAGCCTACTTGGCACCCATATCTGCTGCACACTATAGACATTCACATAACTGTGTCTTTACACTTGCCTGTACCTTGGAGCCCATGCGGGTGTGTCTAATCACCACTTATCACTGGAGGCACACAGAGGCATCCACTCCCTGTGCGACCTGCCAGAAAGTGAGAGGGTACCAAGCCTGAAAGCTTCAACAGCAGAAAAACCTCTCAAACAAAACAAAACAAAACAAAACAACAACAACAACAACAGAAAAGACCTACTAGCAACTATCAACTGGGAAAGAATGAACTAGATGACATATAACAAAGAATCCTACATCAGTGACACAGACAGCATAATACACACCCATAGAACAGCAGTCCTTATTATCAAAAAATAGAAATTGCTTAAAGAGTAACCACAGGAAGCCAAAGAAATAGTCAACAGCAAGATGAGAAAACATGGAGGTAAGATGCCACACAAAGCACACAGCCCACCAAGGGAGACTCAGATAGAACCAGAGGAAGATCAAAAATTCCTCAACTCATTTCTTGAAGCAAGCGTAACTCTAATTCCAAAACCAGAGAAAGACCCAGAAAAAAAAAAAAGAAAACTACAGGCCAATATCTCTAATGAGTACAGATGCAAAAATATTCAATAAAATCCTTGCCTACAGAATGCAGCAAATCATAAAGAAGATTACACACCATCACCAAGTGGGCTTCATTCCAAACATGCAGGGATGGTTCAACATATGCAAGTAAAGAAATGTAATGCATCACATTAACCAATGCAAAGATACAAATTATATGATTATCTCAATAGATGCAGAAAAAGCATTTGACAAAATTCACCACTCATTTATGATAAAGACTCTGAAGAAAATAGGAATAGAGGGATCCTATGTCAATATGATTGAAGTTATTTATAACAACCCCTCAGTCAATATAATCCTAAGTGGAGAGAGACTGAAAGCATTCACACTAAATTCAGGAACAAGACAGGGATGCCCACTGTTACCCGTATAATTTAACATAGTGCTTGAAGTTCTGGAAAGAACCAGTAGGGGAGACCAGCGAATAAAAGGAATATGCATTAGAAGTGACGAGGTAAAGTTATCTCCATTTGCAGATGATGCGATACTCTGCATAGAAGTCCCAAAAAGTTCCACTCATAGACTATTAGAACTGATAAATAAATTCATTGCTGTAGCAGGCTATAAAAATCAATACCCACAGATCAATAGCAATTCTGTACACTAATAATGAATCCAAAGAGAAAGAAATCGAGAAAACAACCCCTCTCACATTAGCAACAAAAAGAATAAAATACTTAACAGTAAACCTCACCAAAGAGGTGAAAGAGCTATACAAAGAAAACTACAAACCCCTAAAGAAAGAGATTGAAGAGTACTTTAGAAAATGGAAAGACATCCATATTCTTGGATAGCAAGAGCTATATTGTCAAAATCGCCATACTCCCAAAGGTACTTTACATATTTAATGCAACACCAATCAAAATACCAACTGTATTCTTCATAGAACTAGAAAAAAACAACCTTAGAATTTATATGGAACCAGAAAAGACCCAGAATCTCTAAAGCAATTCTGGGTAAGGGCAAAGAGGGAGGAATCATATTTCCAAACTTCAAAAAATACTACAAAGTAACATTGATTAAATCTACATGGTACTGATATAAGAACCGACAAGAGGACCAGTGGAAGAGAATTGAGGGTACTGAAACAAACCCAAACACCCTTAGTTAACTGATATTTGACAAAGGGGCCAAAGCAATCTACCACAGAAAAGACAGCATATTCAACAGATGGTTCTGGGAGAACTGGATCTCCACATGCAGGAGAATGAAACAAGACTTGTATCTGTCTCCACACACTAAAATCAGATCAAAATGGATCAAAGAACTGGACATCAAAATAGAAACACTGAGCTTACTTGAAGACAAAATAGGTAAAACTCTAGGAGAATAGGGAGAGGAAAGGATTTTTTGAACAGGTCACCAACTGCACAAGAAATTTCCCAAGAATCAACACATGGAACTACATTAAATTGAAAGCATTTGTACAGTAAAAGAAAGAATCAGCAAGGCGATGAGACAACCCACAGAATGGGAAAAGATATTCACTAGTAATACTTTCAGACAAAGGATTAGTATCTAGTATATACAAGGAACTGAAAAACATAAAACCTCCTAAAATAAATGATCTTATCAAGAAGTGGGCAGCTGAAATGAAAAGAAACTTCTCAGAAGAAGTAAAAATGCCCAACAAGCATATGAAAATATGTTCTTCATCAATGACCATCAGAGAAATGCAAATAAAAACATTGAGGTTTCAACTCACTCCAGTTAGAATGGTCTACATTAAGAACTCAAAAAGCAACAATTGTTGGCAAGGATGCAGAAAACAAAGAACTATACTCCACTGCTGGTGGGAATGCAACTTGGTACAACCATTATGGAAAGCAGTCTGGAGGTTCCTTAGAAAGCTGAGAATGGAAATTTCATCTGATCCAGCTACTGCCCTTCTGAACATATTCCCCCCAAAAAAAGAAGTCAACATACCCAAAAAATACATGCATATTTATGCTTATCGCAACAGAATTCATAATAGCCAAATCCTGGAAGCAACCTACTTGCCCATCCATACAGGAATAGTTAAAGAAGATATGGTATCTGTATACAACATACTATGCAGCCAATAAGAAAGACAGATATGAAGAATTTGAACAAAAACGGGGCCACCTAGAGTCAATAATGCTCAGTGAAATGAACCAAGCACAAAAGACTGACTGTAGATGGGTGTCCCTCTTATGAAATGCACAAAAATAATAACATAAAAAGGCCCCAGTATGAATGGAAGGCAGAAAGAGAGGCAAAGGTCAAATAGGAAAGGAGTGAACACCTCTGGAAAAGGGATGGACAAAGACACTATTTTTTTCAAACCCCGTGGTTCTAATGTGTTACAGAATTTGGAATTTATGTGTTTACAAAAACATGTTAAATTTTATGTTTTGTGAACTTTTTTGCATGAAACAAACAAACAAACAAACAGAGAAAATCCTGAAGAGCAAGGAGGCATTAGTTTATTCTCTACTTTAGTGCCCTTTTTCCTTTTGGTACCTTTTGCCTCACGTATTGTTTGTCCAAAGCTGTGGAGAGGGCTGGAGAAGAGTTACTGAAATTATTATGATATATTGTAGAGAAAGTAGATATAGAGCTGTGATTGGAGTTTAGGATTCACATAAGAAGTGATTAGCAGATACAGCTGAAGCCAAGTTGTAATATGTTTACATTTATGTCTAAGGAGTTAAGACCTTGTCAGTAATGAAGTATTGATGGGTTTTAAGCAAGGAAGTATTATGGCGAATGTGTCTTTGTCATTGATACATATGAGAAGTAAAATAAATAGAAAGCAGATTAAGACAGTTGCTGTAGTCTTGGATGACATGAAAAGGTCTGAGAAAAAGTGAGGGGGTTGGAATAGGAAGAAAGTATACAAAGAAAAGTTTGAATATTGGGATTTGGTGATTTCTTGGATGAAAGAGGGAAGAAAGAGAAATACTTGGGAAATATAAAGGTTTCAGGCCGATGTGTTGAAAAGGGAATAATAGAGTTGCAGCACTAATTACAGGGATCAAAAATGCTTGTTTATTTTCTGCTTTATCTTATGTGTAAACACTTAGTCACCATCGTGTTTTATATCTTGATTTTTTTTCTATTTTCTGTTCATTCCTGCTAAGACTATCCACTGATAATATAAAGGAGCAGAGGTGGTGAAAATGGTGTTTGAGCCTTGTGGTGGCCAGAGTTAAGGACAATCTGTGAGCAGTGTCTGCCCTCTTAGTTGTGTCTGCCTAGCTGACTCAGTCCAGCTCCCATTTTGGACCCATAATGAAGGGCATCAGTATGGAACTCATCCAGAAAGTAGAATCAGAAGAAAACTAGACCTTGACCTGTCTTCTTGGTTTTCAAGAGGAACTTTGGAATTTTATGATTTTTTTTTTTGGAGTAAAAATGCTTGAAAGTATACAAGAATCCTCTTTCAAGGCCTTTTTTTTTTAACCTCTGTTACTGTTGTAGATTTGCATTTAGGAACCTCACTGTTTTCTCTGTTTTTTTTTTTTTTTTCCTGTGTAAATAAGTTTCTCCATGCTCAGGTCGGGAATGCTAAAGAGTTATGTAGACGTGGAACCTGTTGGATTGTCATTAGGATGAAATAGTCGAATATAAGTGTTATATCCATGAGAATGCTTTCTCATAGTAGGCTGTGAAGGGCTGTGAAGGGCTACCACTAGGAGGATTCTTGGGTTGACAGACTTCTTTACCTTTTATTGAATATGTTATGAATTTAGGGCAGTGCATCTGAAATTACAGAGTGCATTAAGATCACTTTTGGGGGTTTATTGAGACACAGATTATTAGGCTTTATCCTGACACTTGGTCTTGGGTGGAACTTGAGAAGTAGTAAGTTACCAGATGGTGCTGATGATTGGACCCGACTTTGAGAACCAGTGGCTTGAGAGGGGTGGATGACATAAGATTCATGAAGCCAGTTACTCTTTAGATACAATTTATGTTCCCTCTGGCTGTGTGCCCCGAACCTAAGTCTATTGTGCTCTTTGTTTTGTGAAGCAATAGAAAGAAGTCAGCAGGTGACAAATTTCATTAGTGTACTTTCTTTGAATTTTACCAGAGAGTGCTAAGCATACCACTGTTAGTGCCTTTCTGTTATTTTAGGGATTTGTTGGTTTTTCCAAGGTAGTTTTCCCTTGGTGCCAAAATATGCAAATAGGAACATGATGGTGTTTGGGTCTGCACTGTTATCTGATATATGGTAGAATTTATATCATCCATTTAATATTAAATTTTACCTAGGCTTTTTTCTTACATTTTTTTCTATTCTTATTTAATTAGAGTTACACATGGCATCACTTATAAAAAATACTTGCTGTAAGCAGAATAATGTGGCTTTAGGCATCTTCATAAAGAAATCTTAAAGTACATGGGATTCTAGCTTACATTCTTTTATGTCTTTACTATCTAAATATTCTTTTCCATGATGCCAAAATGGTTCTGTGTGATCATCTACAGTTTAAAATTCTTTTTCAAATCAAAGGCACTGCCAAGCTCAGAAGCAACTGTGTGAAGAAAATGTGTGGAAACACCACTCATTACAGGTTGGTTTATAAAAAGAGTTGCAGATTGATAGGTCTTTGAAAAATGTTTGGTGACATACAACTCTTTCAATCAGTTCCAAATCTGGCAACTCTCTTGTTGCAATATATTTTCTTTCCCTCACTTTTCTTCTTTCTAACAGAGACAGACACATCCCTTTTCCTGAGTCCCATTTTAGATGACTGATGGAAAAGTAAACACCAAATATGAGCATGTGGGGATGGTTTATTTCTTTTTACATTGACTAGAAGGCAGTGTTGAAAAGGAGGCACTGCTGTCATTTCACAATGTAGGAAATTTAGAAAAGGTGTTAGAGCTGTTTTAAATAATTTCTATTTTTGGATTATGCCATTCATGAGGGTATGCAGTCTTTCCTTTATAGAAAAAATTTGTTTAAAGTATATCTGAGATCTCTTGGTGACAAATAAACAATGTGTTCAAAAGAAAGCCCTGTAATTTTTTCATTAGATGATTCATGCTTAAAAATGTCAAATGATCAAAAACGAAATACCCAATGATTGGGTCATTAGAAACATATGGTTATGGGATTATTATGTGTGCCAATTCTAAATTTGGAATCTCAGTCACTTCTTTTGTCCTTATAAAGATGGCAATCTTTTGTGCCTCATTCTTTTTTTTTTTAATATATCTTAAACATAATGCCCCTGCATTTTATGTGTAAGGCAGTGCAACACGGTGGGTAGATAGAAGGACTATAAGGCAAGTTTGTCTGAGTTCAAATTCTGACTCTACTACTTACTCATTGAGTGAGGTTCAAGAAGAAGTCAGTCAATTATTTTGTGCTTCTAGTATGTAATTTCAAAAATGAATATAATGAGTATACTTTTCTTGAAAGACTCAGTAAACATGATATGAAATAATGCCCTAAGAATAGTTCTTGACACATAATAAGTTCTCAACCAGTGTTGCCTTTTATTATTGACTTTTATTAAATGTTCTAGTTTGATTTATAGTTCCTCCACAGAGGGAAAATTATGGCAATCTCAGTGCAAATCACTATTTAGAATAACACTGGGAATGGTTCAGACTTGAAATGGCCTAAACATTATGAATTTACATTGTCATATTTATGAAAAATGAATATGTGGTATTTTGGTCATGGATTTTAAAAATAGATATTCATATTAGGAATCATACTTTATCATATTTTTCCATATAATAAGAATTGAAAATTCTGTTTATGGCCAGAAGATTGTGAATTCTTTTGTTTAGTGAGAAAGGGTCTATTATGTATATTACTGTTCTGTTTTCTCTGAAACAATGGAAGAGTATACCAAAGACGGTAATTTGTTAATATTATTGAAACCTTTAAAGATGACTGAAGTAAAACATAACTTCATGAAAATAATTTTTTCAAACTAGACTTGAGGTGCAGGCTGAAGATAATATTTTAGAGATATTACAATAGCATACCTAGGCTCCTTCTGATGCCAAATTCTTGCTTGTTTCTGATTCCTTCAACTCTTTGATTCAGCAGCATTCATCACTTTTTGAGGAGGACAAACCCAGCTGAGAACAAAGAGTAGAGATATCACTGACTTTGAAATGGCATTTGGAACACCTGTAGTGGCATGGTAGTATTGAAGCAAACATCATTTCTTTGTAAAAGTCATGCCTTTTTTGGGGGAAAGGAAGAGTGTGTGTTACCATTTCCTTAAAACTAGACCTTGGTGAGGTGACTATGAATTTCTTCAGAATATCTACTCTACTGATTCCATTCTGAGAGGGAAGTTGGAGCAGAGATCTGGGCACTAGAGGATGCTGAATGCAGTGATCTCATTATCAGACTTGGTAAGTTCTCCAGTCATCCTCAGTGGGTACCAGCCTGACACCAGAAAAAAAACTAGGCCAGTTAAATTATTGCCATCAGTGAACTGTTCCCACTGGACTTGGCAGATTGCAGGACATGTCAGCTGAAGCCAGTGAGATCCCTGGGGATGGAGGCACGAGATGCTCCTCTTTGCTCAGACGATGCCTTCTTGGGAAGAAAGAAGAGGAAAGAGACAACTTTCCTTTAAATTGTGATGTTAAAGGATTTTTTTCCTTATTTTTTTTTCACCAGTAAGAAGAAAAGGAGAACAGTATTGTGATTTCAAAAAAGTAAAGTAAATGAGTTGTGGAATATAAATTTTACTTCTACTACAGAAAATAGTAGCTAAAATATTTATCTTCTATTGAAAAGTTCTTGATAGGTGGAAATGTGGCAGTACAAAGGAAGCTCCCTCAGCTCCAGTGGGAGATATACACCCTAGCATCCCAACACCTGGAGATTTTTAACCCAGTTACTCACCTTCAGTTCCTCTCCTTTTAATCCTGTTCTATATTTTACTGCCCACACAATACACATCCTGAAGTCTGCCTCTTTAGTCAGGTGCTTCCTTCACTCAGGAGTCCCAGTAGTTCTAGAGGTAATGTGATTCACACTTAAGGTATTTTTTGTTGTTGTTTTGTTTTATTCCTATTTTTTCATTTTGAACATTTCCTGTTAAAAGTTATAGCAAGTTGGGAGTAATATATTCTGTAACTTTTAGCTGCAAAATAACTAGAATCATGTATTTTATCTCTATGCCTTTTCCATTATTCTAAGCACAATGTATACTTTCTGGCCAGGACAATACAATTATTGTAATAAAGAATCAAGCCGACAAATAGCAGGAAGTATATATTACCCTTCAATTAGCACAACGAAGCAGTGAATTTGATGGCTACACTGAAACTTGAGAAAAGCATGCTTACAATTTAGTTTTGTGGTATATTGAAGTTTTGCATGTCAGTTTGCCTGTGTCGTGGGATCTGTAAGCTGAGAGACCTTGATGCTAACTTAATACAAACACGACAAAATATTTCTTACAGCGTGTGCTTACCACATGCGGGATTTATTTGATGGTGTTTTTTTCATTTTCTTTATAAAACCTCTTAGGACCATAATCAGTTATTGTTCGTTAAGTTTAAAACAGAGAAGTGAAGTGATATCATAGTCATCAGTGAACCCATCAATGCTAAGGCTTTAAATTTCAGGTCCGGCTGAACTGAGGGGAATCCCCACTGTTTTATGGATAACCATGGCAAATGCTCTCTGCAGTTCATGAACTTGAAGTGGTGGTTATGAAGCAGAACATCTTTCTCTTGATTTTACTCATTCGGTTTTTTAATTTAGCTACTCATTTGGTTTTTGTTTGCTTTGCTCTGGGCTAGGTAAGTGCGAAATGCATATGAGATTGAGAGTAATGCAGATATAGCTTAGGGATCCAAGAAATGCAGGGTGGCATGAAGTTGGACTAAGATGTGTTGAATATTAAGAGAAAGATTTGTACAGGTTGGTCTGGGAGCCTAGAGGATGGGATGATTCAGATTTAAGGTGGCCGAAGAGTTTCTTTAGTCTTAATGAAGTAACGCTTATTGTGTACAAGTAGACAGAGAAAGATAGCATTGAGAGCAAAGGTGATGGGCACTTTGAGGGAAGCTCAAAACGTTTGGTTTGACAGGCAAGATGCATGTGCACTGAGAATGTGTTGTGTGCGATCCGAAAGTCGAAAAGTTGGATCGATGACAAAATATGAGCTATCTTTACAAATACTCGATATATTAGGCAGTGTTATTCCCAGTTTATAGATGAGTTAACACACCTGTGGAGCTCAGACAACTTGTTGGTAGATACACAGAAGAGGCAGAGTGGGTCTTCTGGATTGAAATTCAGTGTTTGCCTCTTTACCACACACAGAGGAGTTATTGAAGATGTTGTCATGCATGTATACTTACGTTTATGGCAGGACAACTAATAATGCTTTAATTGTGGAAGATGTTGAAATAGCCATCAGTACATCAGTAGATAAAAGATGTGGTAGGTATACTCAGTGGAGTACAACTTTGCCATAAAGACAGGTAGATTTGAATCAGTTATAGAGAAATGATACAACTTGAGAGGATTATGCTTAGTAAAATGAGTGAAACTCATATGGTTAAATATCACATGGTTTCTTTGGTATGAGAAGCCCAGAATATAAGTAAATAATAGAGTAAAATGGCCAAGATGTTGGAAGCCAGGGGATGTAAGAGGGGTGGGAAGATGAGAAGGGGAAGGGACGGGAATGTGAAGTTGACATGATATATATGTGCATCAAATGCTGATGTTCAATATAATCATTGTGCATTGACTGTGCATATTAATTAAAGGAGAAAATTAAAATAAATTCTAGAAAATGTTTCAGCTTAACATTGACAAAATATAATTTGAAAAAATATAAAGGGGCTGGAATATTAACACAGTGGTTAGAGCACTTGCCTAAAAAGAGCAAGGCCCTGAGTTTGATTTCCCAGTAGCACATAAAAAGTGCACACCTGTAATCCCAGTACTCTAGAGGCTGAGGTGGGAGGATTGCTGTGAGTTTGAGAACAGCCTGAGATACTTAGTGAGTTCTGGACCAGCATAGAATACAGAGTAAGATCTTGTTTCAAAAACATAGTTAAAAAATATTAAGGAATGATTTTCGTAAAAGTGTTTATTTCATTTTCTTATCCAAACAATATTATCAGTGTTGTATTTCATAATAAAGATTTAGAACCTATAAATTAATGTCTATTAAAGATGCAATATTTAATTATGTCAAGATTAACTCAATCCTACCCCTCTGGTTTATCAGCTTATGCAAATAAATGAAACTGTGATCTTAAAAATACAATAGTATTTTTAACAGTTTTGGCTCTTTAGAATTTAAGATAGATAGTCTACTCATATTTCTATAAGCCATTTCTTCTATTCTTAAAATTTCAGAAGATGCAAAATAGATATAAATTGCTGTAACAACTGTACAGGCTAAAATAATATATCATATGATAGCCATGATATGCAAGAGGCATCGTTATGAATCTTGTGTTAAGCACACAAAGAACCAGAATATATAAAGATGACACAACCACATGTAAGGTTAGTTATTTATCGATAGAAATAAAATCTGGGAATCATATTTATGTACTATAATATTTTTATACATTGTCATTTGGTGTTGATGTATTTCATTTAAAAAAAAATAGTTGGCTCTGAAGTTTCTTTATCTTACTGAAATTATTGACCTCAAAATTTAAATTTGTTTAATATTGTGCTTGAGGAAAGCATATTTTATAATATTAATTACGTGTTAATATATACTCTTTATGATAACTGAAGAAATAGATAAATAAAGTAGCCATCATTTTGGTTTATGTTTACTTTTTTCTGAAGAAAAGGTTTTGTAGGTTTGATGCATCTGGAAAGAAACTTTTAGGTCTTTCCTATTTTGCAAAAGTATTTTGAATCTGAGCTAAAAGACCATGTCTAATTTTTAAGGCAAAGGCAATATCCATAATTCTGTATTAACCTCTTTAAAATTTAAAGTTCTTACAACTGTTCCTATGATAGAAATTTAAACAAAATAGGAATTCGTATTTTAAAGTAATATTACCAGGGGCTGGAGGAATAGTGCGCTGGAGCTCTTGCCTAACAAGCAAAGGGCCCTGAATTTGAGTCTCCAGCACCATGGAAGCTGGGTGTGGTAGCACAGGTCTGTAATCTTAATGCTCAGGAGGCTGGGGCAGGAGAATTGCCATGAGTTCAAGATGCCAACTTGGACTACATAGTGAGTTCAGGACCAGCATGAAATACAGAGCTAGACTCTGTCTCAAATAAAAGAAGAGATTGAGAGAGACAGAGACAGAGAGAGAGAGAGAGAGAGAGAGAGAGAGAGAGAGAGAGAGAGAGAGAGAGGAAAAATTACCAAATCGTTTGATTTTTCTAACCACTTGTTTTTATTAAATAATTTCTACAATAGTCAGTGTTTCAATAACCTACAGAAACATTTCAGCCACATCTAATAATGCACCATGATGCAGTTCCAACATATTTTTTAAAAATTGTGTAGCCTCTTGCACATTATCTCCTATTTGTTGAGATTTTGAAAAATGAGCAATCATTTTGAAGACATACTTGCAAAGAATTTACAGTACTGGGAGCAGTTTATACTTCTTTAATTGACATTTCTTCTGAAAACTCTATCACTGCTAAATCCAATAGATGTATGACAGTAAATACACTCAATCTTTACAGCTGAATAGCTGTGTGTATTACTGGCACCATGTTAGGCCTGGTTTATATTTTTTAGAAAAATAATTTTGAATTGTTCAGTTAAGCTCTCTGCCACCCCAAAATCTATAGGGGATGATCCATTTTTCAGTTAGAAGTGTGGAAACTCAAGAATCTCTCTGAATAGCTTCTGGGGCTGGAGTTATGGGAGCTCAAGTGTAGACCTTGCCTAGAATTCATGAGGCCCTCGGTTGAAGTACAGTAATCAGTAAGTAAACAAATAAGATGGTTTATGGTGCCTGCTGCCTAAATCTTTTGTAAAAAATTTTGTTTTTATGGTATACTATGGCTGTCACGTCTGATAATCTTTAATAAACCTAAGAACATTGACTTCATTTATAATATTGAACAAGAATTTTCCTTTTATAATGCCAATTATTTCACATTAAATTTAGGCAAATTTGTATGTATCAATTGTTAGTTGTTTTTTTAAAATTTTTTATTTTTCATTCTGGTACCGGGGATTGAACCCAGTGCTTTGAGCATGCCGGGCAAGCGCTTTGCCACTGAGCTGCATCCTCTGCCCTGTATCAAATATTAGTTACTTTAAAATGTTTTTCATTTTTCAGTTTTCAACAATTTCCAAAATACCTTTAGTAAAAGTTGAAAATTTAATCATTCTATTTTAATGGTAAACATATTTTCAAAAATAAAATGTTTTCAACCATTAGTTTTGCCTACTCTTTTTTCTTAGCATATTTTTGTAATTTATTGGTGACAGATGAATTCAAAAGAATTCACTCCAAACCTGAAATGCTTTCAGATATATTTATTTGTATAATTTTTTTCTTTTTACAAATTCGATGTAATTTTCTGAATATTTGTGACTTCTATATATACCACTTCTGTATATATACCACTTTTTTTTTTTAATCCGTTCATTTGCTGATGGGCATGTTGGCAGCTTCCAGAGTTTAGCTGTAATGAGTTGTGTTGCTGTAAACATGAGTATGCATGTATCATTGTTATAGGATGTCTTTAACTCTTCTAGAAAGTTACACAAGGCAGGTATAGTTGGGTCAAATGAAATATCTATTTTCAACTTTTTGAGAAAATTTCATACTGATTTCCATAAAGTTGTACCAGTTTACAGTCCTACCAACAAAGTAAAAGAGTTCCTTTCTCTCCACAGCCTCACCAGTATGTGCTATTTTTTGTGGTCTTATAAACAGCCATTCTTACTAGATTAAGAAGGAATCCCAGTGTTGTTTTGATTTGTATTTCTCTCATGACTAAAGATGCTGAGAAGTTTATATTTATATTTATTGGCCATTTGTATTTCTTCTGAGAACTCTCTGTTCATTTCAACTATTTTTTTTAAACTGAGTATTTTATTTTGGAGCCTTTAATTATTATTCAATTCTTTGTATAGTCCAGATATTAGCTGTCTGTTCAAGGGGTAGATGGTAAAACTTTTTCCCCATTTTTTTCATTCTGTCTTCACTCTGTTGATTGTTTCCTTTCCTGGACAGAAGCTTCTTAATATAAGCCCATCTGCTGATTATTGGTGCTAGCTCTTAGACAATAGGTGTTCTGTTGAGAAAGTCCCTGCGTATGCGTGTGCCATCAAGGATTTTGCCTGTTTTATCTTCTTGCTGGTTCAGTGTTTCTGCTTAAATATCTAGGTCCTTCATTCATTTTGATTTTGTTTCAGTACAGGGTGGAAGATGTAGGTCTATTTTCGTTCTTATGCATGTGAATAATTAGTTTTCCTAGCACCATTTAGTAAAGATGTTATCTTTTCATATATATATATATATATATATATATATATATATATATATATATATATATTTGTGGGGACAGAGTTTTCCTCTGTAGTCCAGCTGGTTCTGAACTCACCATTTGTCCCAGGCTGGCTAGAAACTCAGACCACCTTCCTGCCTCAGCCTCCCAAGTGCTGGGATTACAGGCTGGTGCCACCATGCCTGGCTTGTGCAGGGCTGGGGAATTGAACCCAGGGCTTGAGCTTGCTAGGTAAGTGCCTGGCTATCTTTTCAGCCAGCATGTTTTTGGCCTCTGTTAAACATCAGATGCCCGAGCATGCTCAGTGATGTCTCTGCATCTTCAGTTCTGTGCCATTAGTTCATTTGTCTTTGTGCCAATACTACGTGTATGTTTTTTATAATTTTACCACTGTTCTTTGTAATATAAATTTTTGATTTTTACATTGAATGTGAGTATTTTATGCACATATATATTGTGTCAGAATTAGAATCCTCTCCCTTTCCCCCTTTTGGCTCTCCCACATGATCTCCAACCCTCAACTCCCACTGTCCCTGCTTCTCTTGTTGCTTAGCTTTGCTTTGGCTATTTTGAGTATCTTCTGGTTCTGTACAAAATTCAGGATTTTTATAGGTCTGTGAAAAATGCTGTTGATACTTTACTGGGAATTGTCTTTAATCTGAATATGAGGAATCACATTAATAATCCAGCCCTAAAATAGAAATGATCATCGTTAACAGAATACATTATTATTTCACCTTAGCACCCTTGGCCCTATTGTTCAACTCCACATATTTGTAGAACATTGTAACATCACATTTTATTTTTATATTACTGCCATTAAGTCAAGTCAATAAGACAGACACACAGGTCACTGATCAAATATTGAATTATTGAAAAAGACAAATTTGCAGAGTTGTGCAAGTGCTGATTGTGTGGAGATGTTTGTGTAGAAGGAGAGAGGCAGGGCTCTCATACAGTAGGTTCAAGAGTTCATGGGAGTAAGGAAACCCGTTGGCCTGAACTTTTCAGAAGTTTGGCTGTGAAAGGCAGACCAGAGGATAATTACAGAGAGCAATTGGGTCAAAAATGGGAGAGATTCACAGACTTCCAAGAAGATATTAACCACAGAGAGGAGGAAGTTGTATTTTTCTAGAAAAAGAAGAAAGATAACAAGTGAAATAAAATCTTCAACCTGGAATAATGAGAAGAAGGGATAAATTAAGGCCTTGGGAGGAAGGGATATTTTATGCTCTGAGATTGGGAGGAAGAAGCCGGAGGGGGGAGATACTGCTCATGTCTGAAGTGGAAGGGACAGGTAGGAGAGGGAGTTTATGCATTGTTCATTTTCCTAATTAGAAGGCAAACCTGCTGTAGTTTATGTGCATTTTAAGTAACATTACCTAGTTTTCAAGTAAGTTAGGAGCAAACAATTATAAAGGTCTAAGATTATGTGCTAAGTGACGTCTGACAGGACAATAGAAAATTAACCACAAAACCTTAACAAAAACAACACCAACATATTAGCCAGATTATTCCAGTTGGCAGTAACCAAAATCCAATTGAAAGTGGATTAAAAAGGAATTACATTAAAGAAGCTGTTGATTCACACACCACTGTAAGTATCTGAGAGTTGCTCCTGTTTTCAGGAATTGCTACACTGAAAGGTTTAAATAATATTATTGGGTCTTGGTTTCTGCACATTTTTGAGAAGAGAGTGTGCATAATAGGATTAAACAGTTTCACATTACACACCTGTAAGCCTGTACATTACTGTTTGAGGACCAGCTTTTCTCTGGCCACAGCCATGTGGCAACCTCACACTCACGTTCCAGGTTCAGGGAAGCTGCATACCCTGACCAATTTGTTCACTGAATCTGCTGGGATCATTTTGCTTCCCCATTATAGTAACAAACATCTGCCATTTACTCACATTTCTGTTAAGATTTGTAGCAGACTACAATTAAGGATTAACATGAATTCTTATCATGGATTAGATTGTTTTGGATATTTTAAAGTTTCTTTATTCATTGGTTTTGAAGGTATCATACTTAATACCAAAATCACCACTAAAAACTGGAATGTAATTCTGAATGTGTAACATCTCAAATCTGGCATAAGTAATTTAAAATAGAAAACAGAGGTATACATTAGATTCTTAGGTATACCTGTAGATTAAGCCACAGGTTCTTATTTTATGAAGAATTTCTATTGATCATATAGCTGTGAGTATATAGAAGGCATGTGAACCCTTCCCATGAGATCTTCCTTAATGTTTAAATGCATAAAAATCTTAATATTTGAATTCAATATGATCCAAATGACTGTTAAATAGTTTTCCCAATATTTTTAATACTTCAAGGAAACTATCTAGTCATAAAAATTTAATATTTATGAAAAAGATTTTAAGTCAAAATACTAGCCTGAGACAGGTTTTAAACCATTTTCCTATGTTGTGTACATGAAATTGCTATTTTAAATAAGTTAATAGAACAATGTTCACATGTTTTAGGTAATTGTTAGAATCATTTTCTTATGTCCTGTTGCATTTATTTGAATTCTATATGTTTTTAGTTAGACTACTGATTGAGGGTATCTATGAAACACATTACTTCTTTTATCCGGTTTATTCAGTCTCATTTATAACCTCATGTGAGATTTATCAGTAATGATCAATTTAACATTATTCTTATTGCTGCTCTTATAAGAAGTGAAGAAATAAAGCACACATAGGAAATAACACATCATAAATCTGTGATTTTTGGTATTTCAACTTTATTAGTGTGATAAAAACAATAATAAAAGTTATCATTTTGCATCATTTAACAATGACTTTTGACATAAAAATAATCATTGAAAACAAGGTTATGAGCATATATTTTAGCATTAATAGTATTTAATGTCAAGATTTTGAAACTGTGTTTGAGAACCATTTGAAGTAACCAGGTAAATGTTCTTGTATTGAAGAAAAATAATATTCTTCACTATGAGAAAAAAATGAAGGATTTTGAGTTGATCTTTGCCATCAAAACATCCATTTTTCTCCTTCCTAACATTTTGTGAATTAGATAAAGTCACAATATGGTCACCTGCTTTTTGTTTTTTAACAGTGCAGGAGATTCTTCTCTCTACATTCCCACTCAGAAGTTGAGGCTGTGTACAACAAAATAAACACCATTATTATGTAAGCATTCCATGTGAACAAGAGATGTTTAGCCTTATGTAATAGGTAGTTAGGAATATTAAAGATTATGAAAACTCTAAGCACATGGCAATTTTTTAAAAAAATGCTTCTAAACAAAAGTTTAAACAATAATTAGCTATTGGCCCATATAGTACAAAAGAGAAAGAAGCAAGCATTAAATTTTCACCAAAGATATTTTCTTTAATAAAAACTGAGCATGAAACATTCCTGGCCCTATAAAGTGGACACATGCGGATGAAAGAGAGGGAGGGGGTTGTTTTGGAGTCACCCACAGGCGAGAGAAGCACACAAGTGAAAGGTATCACACCTTTAAATGGCTTGAATTTGGAGCCCATGAATCATTTCTGTCCAGATAGTCATTAACATTGTGCTTTTTCTTTCTTTCTTTTTAACTTTCTTACTTATGGTGGTAAAAGAGCAGTAGGAAAACTTAGGCAAAGAAAATATGGGTAGGAATACAAAAATATGTCTGGGGATGAGGAGAGAGCACAGAATTCATGTGGTGTGTAGTCCAGTACCCTCAGAAATAATCTCGCATTTGGTTCTGAGATTTGTAACAGTCAGCCAACGGAAGGCAGGTAGATCAGTTACAAGCATCACCTTTTGTTGTTGTTGTTTGTTTGTGTGCTTGATAGAAGGTTTAAAAAAACCAGTTATTATGGAGAAGCAAGACTTCACTAGCACTAAAGAGAGGCATTTCTTCTATTAATTTCAGTAAAGTTAGGGAGACATTAGCCTCTCTTTGGCTCAAATGTTAGTCAGAACCTATGATTTTTGAGAATATGAAGTAGAAGTTGGAAATCTGAAAGCAAATGATAAATGGTTTGCTGACATGGTTTCACCCCCCAAAAAGTGCTTCTGACACGTTAAATCATGGTCAGCAGAGGTTACTGTTTTCCACACCAACTAAATGCCCTTAATGACTATGAAGCTATCAAGCTTTGGAAAGCAATGGTAATTAGCATGGTTTATGATGTTTTGTAAAAGTGCTTTCACATTTTTTTCTTCATTTCCCCACTTTTTATTAATATGTATAAGTGAAATACATAAAGTTTACATTGATCTTGAGTGTGCATATTCATATCATGGCAAAATGGCAGATACTTCCCTTCTCCCTTTTCGACCCTCCCATTCCCTCCCTCTCCCTTTCTGTTCCCATTATTCCCCACAATAAGTTCTATGAAATAATTGTCATAGCAGCACAACTAACAATAGCTAAAATGTAGAAGACACCAAAATACCCATCAACAGACCAATGCATACATAAATTGTGGTATTTTTACACAACAGAATACTACTCATCTGCAAAGACAGGTTGGAGGCTTTTGTAGGCAAATGTATGAAACTTGAGACCATCATACTTAGTGACGTGACACAGAAGCACAAAGTGAAATATTGAATGGTTCCACATTTTTTATGATTAGATTTTTACAGTGTTTTTGTAAAGTACATTATATTATTTCTACTTGCTATGTCTGCCTACTGGTTTGAGGTTAGGAGATTTGTTTGAACTTACACATCAAAGAAGTAGTTTTGTTAGAACTTAAACTAGGACTAAATATTTAAACTACAGGTTGTCCCAAAGGTCTCTATGCAATGAAGTATTAAAAATATACAGTATACATTTTGTTTGCTTAGGATTAATTTGTCATAGCATTGGAAATATAACTAGTAATATAAGAAAAATTATGCAAATATTAAATTTATTGTATAGGTTATCTGAAAAGTTGTCATGTGTAGGAAAAGAAACGTTAGTAGGATGTTTTTCCCTCTGTAACAGCTATAATTCGTTTTTGCAGGGAAACTTCCAATCATTCATCTTAGATATGAGTTTTTTTCCAAATACTTTTTGTGGACTCGACCTGCGAAGCCCACTGAACAGCTGAAGATAGTGTAGTAACCAGGACATTGAAATGACCTCTGGAGACCAGTTTTAGAGAATGCAGTCCACTTTATTAGGGGAAGCAAGAACATACATAGGTTAGAGCAAGAGGGCAGGTATGTGCCTGGGTGATACTCAGGTGTAAAACAACCGGGAAGTCCTGGGAGCTCAGTGTGTTAAGCTCAGGTGTCCCGGATGTTAGCCAAGTATCTTTGTGTCCATCCCGGCCCCTCCACAACTTTTCATATATTAATAGTGTATTTTATCTATTGTTGTAATCTCTATAACGTGGGATGCTTTGGTGAATAATAGGCATAATGACATAATACCACTTATCTAGTATTAGGTTATCACTTTAATTACCATAATAAGACTGTGAGGTAAGTATTGGTGTCCACATTTTCAACTGAAGAAATTGATGTCAGGATAAATAAAAAATTTACATAGCATGTGTGTGGCAGAACCAAAACCCTAACGAGAGCTTTCTGACTCCATAGCCCTCTTTTTTGTGTGGCTTGGCAGCTTGCAAGCAAGTGTTCACGAAAGTAGCATTATTTACAAAACCATTGGTGCTCTTTCTTTAGCATGAAAATCACAGAGTATAGCTGTCTGCACTGGGTACTGGGCAAATGTCTTTTTACTCCCTAGGGCATAATTAATGTGTCAAACAGTGTAGCTTGTTTGCAACAGTTTTGTGCCTGTATTTAAAAGTAGGGTTTTGAAAGATACTGAGATAAAGCTGCCAGGATCATTTCCATCAGGTCCCAAAAGTAAATTGGGAAGTGAATATCATTATATATCTGAAAAACAAGGACTAGTTATATATGTCCCAATAGAATCTTCACATGAGAGTTGAGCATATCAGTACTTCTTTTCACTTTTTTTGTAGTTGAATGTGTAATTTATTTCAAGATTTAAAAAAATTAAAAATCTTTTAAAATTTATATATACATGACTTCCAAATTCTGTAACACATTAGAGACATGGAGTTTGAGGAATCAGTGATTTGCGGATGGCCTGTTCTTTTTCAGAGGTTTACCCCTTTTCTAGTGACTGTTGCCCCTATTTTTGTGCATTTTATATGAAGGACACCCTTCTATAGTCTGTCTTTTGTGTTTGATTTATATCACTGAGCATTATTGACTCTAGATGGTGCCATTTTGTTCATATGCTTCATATCTGTCTTTCCTTGTGGCTGCATAGTATTCCATTGTATGTAGGTACCACATCTTCTTTAACCATTCTTCTGTTGATGGGCAGGTAGGTTGTGTCCAGGATTTGGCTATTATGAATTATGCTGCTATAAACATGGGTATGCATGTTTCTTTTTGGTATGTTGACTTTATATCTTTTGGAAACATGCCTACTAGAGCAGTAGCTAGATCAAATGAAATTTCTTTCCTCAGATTTCTAAGGAATCTGTGAACTGCTTTCCATAATGGTTGTACCACATTGCATTCCTATGGGCAGTGGGGTTTCTTGTTTTTGATATAGTAAAGTGGGTTTACCATTTTTCAGTAGAGCTAGTCAAGAGAAATCATGGTTTTAGCAAGATGGCAGTTAAATATGTCTAAATTGTTATTTCAGAAGTCGGAGCATTCACTTTTCTCTGTGGCATTACTATCCACACATGATCCCATACCTTCAACTTACATGTTCTTTTCTGTATCTTTTCTTAGATGGTAGCTGCAGTGAAAATAACTCCCTCTCCCTTCCAAAGTATAGCGCTTGCCTGAAAGAAATTTGTAATCTTGCATGGAATGAAGAAGAAACATAACTAATTTAATTTAAAAAAACTCTTTAGGCTGTAAAAATTAGATGCTCAAGAAAAATAAAATCATGGCGATTAAATGCATTAATAAGCAAAGAGATAGAAATAAAAACAATTGAGATGTTACTAAAGTGGCACCTAACAACATGTCTGGAATCAGAAGGCTAAGTAGATCTCACATACTGGCAAATATGTGAGGATATAGGGGCCAACGTGGGCATTGTGTATAAAGAAGTATTAGGCAGTACAAGTGCCGTAGTATCCTGGAGGGGCTGTAAGCACTGTGTGGAGCAACGGGCATGTGAAGAGTTATATTAGCGAAGCCAGGTATCTAAATTAAATTATAAAAAACCCATAAAAAGCAGTACCTATTTTTGAAGAACACTCACTAATTAAAATAAAGATATATATTAGGTATAATAAAATGTTTGCATATGGGAAGAAGAGAAAGGGAATGGAAGTTGAATGCATAGAGACAGCAAGTGCAATGGAGGAGCTACCCATGAAACGGTGATTATAATGTGTCATAAAATAACCAATATCTTTCATTCAGCTTTCCTTACCAGAAAAACAAAACAAAACAAAACAAAACAAAACATGGAGACTCGAAGGAGCAAGAATTCACAGAGAGCTCCAGAAGTACTGTGCAGAAGATATGTTATTTGAGCTTGTCTTGAAGATGGATAAAATTCTGAATACATCTTTGGAGAGTAAGGAGCTTTGACAGGAAGTAGAGGGTGGAATTTATGAAGACAGTCTTCCAGGGAAGAGAGTCAAGGCCAGCAGATGCTACACAATGCAGTTACAAGGGGCTAGAGTGCACTCACAAGAGAAAAAGGAGTTCACCATTGGTTGGAGCAGAGGATTCACACAGAGCAACATAGTGACAGCTAACAGTTATTTAGCACTTAGTGTCAAGCATTGTGCTGAGTCCTTTATGCACCATATCTAATTCATCCTTGCAATGGTCATATGACATATATAATCTAGTTTTAACTATTGTCATCATCACCATTGTTATTGTCACCATTACATCGTCGTCATCATCATCATCACTTTACAGTTAAGGAAACTATGTCTCAAAGAGGTGTACTGTCCAGGTGTACATCCTGCAAGAGCCAGAATCATGAAGAATCAGATACATGTGACTGTATTGTGCTCCCCTTCTCCAGGCACTGACTCATTTTCAAAAATAGCCTTGTGCTATCAATTCCTGTCAGTGTAGATGCAGAAGCACCTGGTGATGAAATGGTTAAAGAAGTCAAAACTCAGTCCTATGCTAGGTATGGCTTTAATTACTTCCACTACTGATTAGTTTGATAGCAAAAAAGGATACTCAAGAAGGAAGCTGCCCATATTATAAAGTCCTGCCCATGTTATAAAAGCCTTTCTGCTCATGTGTCTCTCATTGAAATGAAGGAGGAGCTCTGCCAGCATCGAGCTAAATAGGATGAAAGCATTTATAAGCACCTTGAACCCTGTTGAAGCTATGAATTTTAGAATCCCTTCAAATAGTAAATGGGCAGGAACAAAAGGGACAAACCTGGCCTTTCAACTGTGAAAATGAAAGGTAAAGTGTTAGCTCTGTTTATCATGCTGACTTGATATAGTGAAATTCCAATTAAAGAAAGGAGGTATGGTTATATCTGTAAAGTAATATTCTGGGTCTTAGCCTGTTGAACTTGGATATAGGACTTACTCTGGTCAATGTTAAATAGAGTTTGATTCATTGGAAATAAGTAACGAGGTCAGCATTTAAGCCAGTCACTGTGGCTACTTATGTTTTAGCAAGGGACATTTATTACATAAGAAAACAGTTAGGGACAGAAGCCCACCAATGGAAAACAAAGGCAAAATGTTTAGGAAGGGGTTTTAATGACAGGCCCATTTAAACTAAAGTTTCAACAAGTCTGCTTTTTATTTATGCCTTCCTTCTCTTCTCATCTCTACCCATTTCTCAAATTCTTCCCTTGCTATTTACATATCAAAACATCTGGATTTGGCTTCCAGCACCTGCTATAGGAAGCTGAGATTGTACTGCTGGAAATATGCTCTTCAATGGCAAATTTTAAATTAATATTCCTCATTTAGTTTTAAAATCTGGTTCTTTTAAGCAGATAAATTGGAAAACAATAGCAACAACAAAACAAATACCTAAACCTAAAGATCTTGATAGAATAAAAATCTTGAAGGCTGCAGTGTACAGACTGAAAACAGATTCTTCATAGTTAGAAATAGACTCTACAGTACATCTAAAAGACTCTACAGTACATCTGTTTAACATCTTGAAGTTTGAAGAACTCTGCCTTAAAAAAAAAATCTGCACAGTGACACACAGAATAAAAGGTTATGTTATGACTTTCAGATGGAAACCTGCAGAAGTTTATCTAGTGGACTGGACCATTAACTCTTGCTACTTTTGATTGTGTTAGAAAGATTTTTTCATGTGTGAATTGTAATGAAATTCTAAAGTTTATAACAGAAAACACCAGAAAGACTTTTGCTTAGGGAATGAGTAGGATGTTTGAGTTGTGAAATCTAAATGGAGGTAAAATATTTTACTAGAAATTTTAAAGAGGGCCTTTCAGTAATGATTATATGCTTATATACTGAGCTGTGCACAAAAGCACCATATTTAAAATATGAAATTGGTACAAAACTTCCATCACTCCCAATTGACAGTTTATCTGGGAAAACAGCAGTTTTCCAGGCATGTATACAGAAAAGTGCACATGTATCCATGGAGCAAAATCATACTTTTGCCATGTGTGTGTGGAGAACTAGGGATTGAACCCACGACCTTCACACTGAGCCATATCCCCAGCCCATTTTTATTTTTGATTTTGAAAAAGGCTCTTGCTAAGTCACTAATTTTTCCAGGCTGGGTTTAAACTTAAACTGCTGCCTTGGTCTCCCAGGGTGCTGAGATTACAGGCATGCTCCACTATTCCTGGCTAAAAATCATATGTTGTAAGGAGGTACTTTGGCTAAGAATAATTAGAGTAGAAAAATTAGAAATCTCTTTTGAGGTTAGTTTGTTACCAGAATTGTATCATCTTCACTTAAACTTTACTTTATTCTGGGTAAGTTACAAAAAAGAAGGGCAGATTATACATTACAGGTTAGCTGTCATGTAGACGTGTGTTTTCTTTATCTGTTGGAAGGAAATAATTCTTCTCCTCTACCAATCAGGAGGTTCACTGCTAGCCTCTTGCCTCTGTGCCCCAGCACCCAGCAGACACAACACAGAAATACTATCAAGAGCTCACTGTGCAATGCATGGGGGTGAGAGCATTTCTTTCAGAGACGCACATGCCTCTGACCCCAACGGAGGAAGGGTCTGCTCCACAGAGGGCTGTTGCAAGGGATTTTCCATGTGTATTTTATTATGCTGAAGCTGACCGTGGTGACAAGTTCCACATTAAATAGCTATCTGTCTTTTCTGAAATTTCACATTCTCTTCTCTTCATAGGGAGAGTGATGTAATACTCCACTGCTTGTGTAAACAGTATCATTTAATTAGCAGGTGTCAGCTTTCCCTTATGCACCATGAAAACTGTGTCCTCCCCACTTGGGTGCCATCATAGACTTTGGTTACATAGTGATTACCTGTGCTTTTGGGGACTGTGGGGTGCATATGCTGACACTGTTAGTAGCCAGCACTTTTCACTGGGGAAATAAGTTTAGTATACTGTTATTAATTTGGTTTAGAGCATAGCTGCGGAGTCCTCAGACAAATAAGACGTAGCAGAACACATGGTCTTAGTTATGCAATAGCTACCCTCTGCGAAGGAAACATGGTCAATTTCCCATTTGAGAAGGAGCTTACAAAAACTGGTAAATATGGAAAGAGGGCTACACATGTACTTTAATTTTATTGAAGAGTTGTCCTCATGCACTTACAAGTCCATCCCCCCAGCCATGTCATACTCCTACAAGTCCACATAGATGTATTCCCAGCTGGTATCAGCATAATCATTGCCACATTATAAACAAGCCAGTGGAAAAATAACCCGAGAGATTTAGATGGCTTGTTTTATAAATGAAGGGAGGCGGGAATATAGAACCAGATATTTTGGGAACAAATTCTTCTTTTTACTCCCTCTTTAAAAAATAATAGCTTGCGTCTCATAAAACTTGATTGATAGCATGGGCTGAAGAGGTGGAGTTGAAGAGTCATGACATGCTCAGTATTCCTGGACGAAAGGCCTTGGAAGATGCCCACTGATGTGGAAATATTGATCTTTTTCTTTCTTATTAGAGCGTGAATGGATAATTTTCTTCAGGTTTAATATAGTTCCTACTGGTCGAGGTCTCTGGTTCTTTACTCCTTTCTCTATTGTATGTTTTCCTGGGGTTTACTAGATGGGAAATCTGACTTAGTGGCTAACTCCAAGTTTAGTGCCCAAACCAGAAATGCAATATGATATAAGATCAGGCCTTACCTGAAAACTTCATAACATTAAAAAGGCGAAGGAAGGAAAAGTAAGTAGTCCATGTTTCCACGTTCTAAGAATTCAACTGGCTGAAGAGATTTAGTGTGCCTGTTCTCTCTCTCTCTTTCTTTTTTCTTTCTTTCTTTCTCTTTCTTTGCTCCCTCCCTCCCTTCCTTCCTTCCTTCCTTCCTGCCTCCTTCCCTCCCTTTCTTCCTTCTTCCCTTCCTTATTCTCTGTCTTTCTCTGTTTTCTATAGGAAGACTACCTATGGTACATTGTCTTTACCTGTGTTATAGGGTTTACCAAATGTTGCTGTGTTTCATTATTTGTTATCTGGATATGTCCTCTTCTGTATTTGATTGTCGTTTTCTACAAGGTGAGAACCATATATTTTCTTGAAGATTTTTGCTTGCCAGCCTGTCTTCCTTCCTTCCTTCCTTCCTTCCTTCCTTCCTTCCTTCCTTCTTCCCTCCCTCCCTCCCTCTTCTATTTAATTTTCACAGGAATTCAGAAAATAATTAGGTATGTTAATCACAAAGGAGCTATGGGTATGTCCATTTAAACGTCTGACTTAGATATAACATTCTTGCAGAGGGTTGGGGCGATGTATTTACTGTGAACTTGCTCTATCTTCAGTGGCCTAGTAATATGGTTATGAGATTTTGCTTTAATTTGATCAAGAAGGTTCAGCCATGTGTGTCCCAAAGCTGGAATCACACATAATGTGGATCCCATGAAAGTCAAAATTCAGGAAGTTAATCTTACCTGCACTATTCAAGTGCCATTGAATTTTGACTACAGGATTTTTATTTGGGATAAATTTAGCTAGCTTATTGTCCTCCTAGGCTAGTTCAATCTCACATATAGACCATTGCTATTTGTAGCAGACCCATGTTAAAGAGTCTTCAGACTACTGGAACCTCACCTCAACACCTCCACAGAATCCTCAAATTACCCCAAGTGCCAGCATTTCTTAATAATGTTTTATTATAAATAAATTTTCTGATATGAAATTTGTTATTCTCATAAATTGGATTTTTCCTTGATGAAAAAAGAGAATTAAACAGGCCCATTTTAAAGTAATGTTCCTATTTTCCCATTATATGTTTGTAAAGTTAATAAATTAATTGATATTGTGAAGACTTTGCCAAAAGGCCCGGCTTTTGCATGCCTTAATATTAAACCAAGATGTCAAAAAGAGTTTGATTTCTGTATTTATTTATTTATTGAGCATCGATGGAATTTCAGTAGAGTATATGACAACGAAGTCAATCTAATGTGTTTACAGTTTGAATAAGAGTCTCTAAATATTATTTCCTATTGGTAGTAGAATTTTAAATGTATAGAAAAAAAAGGACCCTGAAGGATATATACTCAAACAAAATAAACAAAGTAATATTTGGTTAAGAAATCAGAGGTTTAGAGTGGGAATGACTGACATTATCTTTTTTTTCCCCTCATATTCTGCAGATCATTCTGGATGACATTTAAACTCTGGCCTTCTCCATTCGCAGCTCAGCTTTTGTGCCACAATCACGTTAACAATCTTTAAATGTAATTCTTGTTATGAGTTCCTTCTGTATTAATTCATGTTCTCCAGAGAAACAAACCAAAAGTGCCATCGATAGAGAACAAGACACACACACACACACACACACACACACACACACACACACACACACACACACACATTTTATCACCATATAGTATATATACAAAATTACGATAAATCCTATAAATATCATATACTCTATGTTTATATGAAAGTGCTTTCCTCTAAGGCTGGCTGAGATTCAGATATCAGGCATCACAATGTATAGCAGATTTATTGTAAAGGTTTTTTGGATGACTGGGCCCTCACTTTCACCTTCATATCATATATGAGATTTTTAATAAGGAATCATATATGCATAATCACACATATGTGATTTATTATCATGAACTACATTATATGATCATGAGTTTGAGATGGCTCAAGATCATAGATGGCAGACTGGAGACCTAGGAGAGATGACCGTGCAGTTCCATTCTGAGCACAGAAGGTTAATTTCCAGTTCAAGCAGTCAGGAAAGCAGAGTTAACTTTCTCTCAGACTTATTGTTCCATTTATGTTTCCAGTTGATTGGCTGATGGTCAACCACTTTAGAAAGGGGAATCTGCTATAGTCAGTTTCAAGTGATAATTTACTCAGAAACAATCTCAGATGCATCCAGAATGCTTGATCAAATGTCTAGGCACTTCATGGCCCTGTCAAATTGAGACATAAAATTAACCATCACATTTTCCTCAGAAAGTTGTAATAAATACACATTTCCCCATCCCTCTTCTCCTTCTCCCCCTCTTCCTTCAGTTTTGGTAGAGCATTTTATTAATTCCATATTTTTTGTTGACTTAATCTTCTTTCAGACACCAACAGGCAGCTTGCAGGAATTGCTCAGTGGTTAAAACACTTGCCTAGTCAAAAAAAAAAAAAAAAAAAAAAAAAAAAAAAAAAAAAAAAAAAAAAAAAAAAAAAATCAGAACTTGAAGAACCAGCCAGCTCTGAAGTACAAAGATAATTTTTTAGTCTTTGCTTTTCCAATTATGAAAAAATATTTATTATAAAGTACAAATAATAGAGACAAGAAAAATAAGGAAATGTTTTTCTTATTTAGAGATCAAAGCTAGCCTCTATAGATTTTCAGACTCTTTTTGTGTAAAATTAGTTTTATAAAATGCAGTCATATATTGTAATATATTATAATTGTTATTATGTTTTTTTGTGGTACTGAGGACTGCACCTGGGCCTTCACTTTAAGCTTCACTTCGAGCTTTTCCTCCCATTTTTAAAGACATGTGTCACTAAAGATTTGAATTTGCTCTCTTCCTAACCTCAGCCTTTGAGGGTACTGGGATGACAGGTCTGTGTCACTGGGGCACCCTTAGCATTCTTTTCTATTCACACACACACACATATACCCATGAAGGGGATCATTTTAATCGCTCCACAGTACTTGCTTAATACATATTTTATATTTTACTTGACTCAATACTGAATACCAACTTTGTTTCCTCAGCTTTGTACATAGAACTTTTGCACACTTGTGGATATCCTTCTAGATAAAAGCTCTTACAGGTGGAATTTTCAATTTTTAATAACACCAACTCAAGATTTTGCTTCAATTTTACTATTTTTCTACAACTTTCTAACATAATTCTTCTATTTAGTAATCTTAGTTTTAGAGTCTTGTACTTTTCATGTGTGTTAATTTTAGTCCTCCATGAAAGTTATCCTTTATTTCTTTTCCTTTCTCCTAGACTTTCTTTTCCAGGAAAGTTTTAGGTACTCAAAAAATTTGAGTGAAGGTACAGAGATTTTTCATATTCTTCTGGCACTCACACATAGCCTTCAGCCTTCTGTATAACCTTCATTCTCTGTCCTCAACAGCCTCCACCCAGTAGTACGTGTGTTACAATCACTGAACTGATATCACACATCCTTGTCATCTAAAGCCCCTACTTCATAATGGAGCTTGTCCTTGGTGTTGTGCATTCCCTGGGTTTTGACTAATGTATAATGACGGTTGTCTCCCATTGTGTCATACTGAAGAGTTTTACTTCTCTGTAAATCCTTTGTGCCCTTCCTATTCATCCTTCCATTCTTTCTAATCCTCAATTCATGACCTTTTTAGAAAACTTTTTGAAGGGAAGAGTGTATCATAATTTTGTGTCTAGTTATGAGTAAATATAGAATAATTGATTTAAGTTGTTAACAAAACTTACTGCAGGTTGCTAGACTATTTTCATTTCAATGGACTGCAACTTAAAAAAGTGTACCTTGTATTTTTTAATAGCTTTAAATATTTGACTGTTCACAGACAATTTAAGCATGAATAGTAAGTTTCTAAAACTTCCCACCAACTGACACATATTACTGAGTACTTTGTATAGATTTTTGCACTCATCATATTGCAATGATACACCAAAAAACACTTTTTCATGTAAACATATAGCTAGATACAGGTCATATAGAATGGATATGAAATTATTTCAAGTCCAAAACTTGTTTTTGCATTACATTCTGTGAGAAAATTGTTCCATTTAACTAGGGATGTGGATACTCCATTTGTGAATATGACATTTGCAGTCCCTTTATTGTTTGGACTTTTATATTTGGTGTGATGAACTAAACCTGCTGTAAGCCTGATGAATGAATTATTAATAGAAAATATTAAAAATTAAATTTTTATGATAGCTAAGAATAAATATTAGTACATTATAGAATGGTGACTAAATTTAATTTGAATATGAAATTAAAGCAAATATCTAAGAAAGACTTTGGCTGATGTGTTAGGAGGAAGAAGCAAAGAGGAAACATAGGGTTCTTCTTGCCAAAGGTAATTTGGATGTGCACAACTCTCTGGTATGTAAGTTTTCCGTGGTGATGCTACTGTGTATTAGCATAATATGGTTTAGACACATATGTAAGTACAGATATTGTGATTAAGAGAATCAAAGAAAGTTTCACTGAGTAAAAGACACTTGATCAAGGTCTTAAGGGAAAAGTGGGATTTGACCCATAAGATGTGGAAAGTGAATTATAAGTGTGAGAACAGCACGGTGAGACAGTATAGACACAGGAGCAGATACCTATCTCTGAACTGTTGAAGATTCTAGTGCAGTAGGCAAAAATAAAGCTAACACTCTGAAAAATACCCACTGGCACCCTAAAGCAGCTCAGGATCCATGGTAGAGACATGGGAAGGCAACCAGGAGGGGATTTGAAGCAGGTGATAACACACTTTGGTTTATTTTCTAGGATAATTATTCTGACTTTGTCACAAAAAAGGATTCTAAGTATGAGACATTGGACGCTGAAAGAACAGTTGGCAGCCTTAATAAATAGTTCAAGATTCAAGATGACTTTCAACAATGATGTATTGTTTAGTAACATGGTGGCTCTGTCATCTGATGCAGAGACACTGCAATTGAATTTAAACCTTTCTGAACTTTGCCTGTGCCTTTGAGCCTTCAATACTAGTATGGATATCAATATCTTTTACTTTTTCCTCCCATATGGAAGAATGGAGTGTGTGTGTTTGCACATATGTGTGTTGTCTTTACTGTGGCTGTGGGACTACATAGTCTGGCTATCTAACAATCCAGACTTTTTCTTCTCTGGACCACCATGTCTTTCATGAGGTTTCATTGTTTTCTGGTGCTCGCTTTGCCTCATCTCACCTCTCCTCTGGACAAGGAGGCAGGAGTAAAAGTAGATCTCATCGAGAACTGTTGATCCTGTTTGGGTAAAGGAGAGCTACTGTTGCCCTCCCTGCCCTTGTAATAAGCCACGTGTTACAAATAAAATATTCTTATAAGGTTCTTTTTGAGACTTAAAACCAAAAAAAAAAATGTTTATTTGAGAACCATGTAATTCCTATCCTTGAAGAAAACATCCGCTAAAAGTACTAATCATTGGAACATTGCCAACCAGCACAAGTGCACTTCTTTGGCTACTGCGCTGTCACTCTTCTTACAATGCTCTACCCAGGCAGGGTAGCCCCTCTTCCTTTCCCTCTGCATTTGCTCTTGTTTCTGTTTTGCTGTCAGATAAGGTGCACCAGCTGTTTTACTTAGTATTCACATGTCACCTTCCCCCCCCCCCCCCCCCCCCCCCCCCCCCCTCAGGATTCTCTCTTATTGAGCTTTCCTGATCTGGCTACAAAGTCTTATTGGATTGTGGTTTTTCTTTTGCCATTTTCTCTTCTTATCACTTGTCTTTTCAGGCCCTCTGGCATCCTGTTCCAGGTTTTCACCATACTGTATCCATGTCTCTGTGTGCTGCAATGTCTTGCAGCCCTCCTCAGATCCCTGCTGGGCCCTCTGTGCCCAAATGGCCATGCTTATTGCCTACCAGACTTTTCCCATTGTCCTTTTGGAATACTTTTGTTTTCATGGATTACCATTTTCTTATCTTTCTATTTTCTACCCCATCCTTTGGTTAAATCCTTAATGACAGCTTTGGCCTTTGTGTTGAAACGCTGCTTTCTGGTGTAAGAGGCTTAACTTTCTTCTGAAAATCAACTTTTTTTTATCTTCTCTTGGGCTATTCTGTGTTTCTTTGGAGGGAGAAAATTGACTTGTAGACTGAATGCTACCAGAAATTCTATAAATTCTATAAACATGCTCAATGTATACTCACAAGTAACTTTAAAATATCCTTAAGCTATCTCTCACAAGATTTGTAAACAGAAGTGGTTTAAGTTAAATCACAAGGAAGTATAAAATCTAAAACAGAAAGAGAAATAAATATGTATTGTGCTTGGTCATAATAAACATTAACCATCCATTTACTCTGCATATCTCAGTGGACACCATATGTGCTTGCTTCTGTGGGTGGGAGGATACCTCAGAGGTATAGTTCTGTGGATGGCATGACATTCGTGCTTTGTCCCATCTGTGAGAAATAACAGTCTGGCTTGGGAGACAAGCATAAGCATGGATAACTGATGACAGTGTGGTAGGAGAAGTGCCATCTTATTGTAACTATGTAAACACAGTCTTGAGGGCACAGATAAAAGAGTGACTAATTCTGACCAGCATAGGAAGCAGCTATGAGGTAGTGGTGTAATTTTATTAAGAGAGTGAGATGGTTAATGTGGATTTCCAACTTGATTGGCTTGGGAGCTACCCAGGAAATTTAAAAAGTACATTTCTGGGTGTGCCTGGATGGCTCATGGAGGCATGTTGCTATATTGAGTCCCTGGCCCCTCCCTCTTTGGTACGGTTCCAAGCTTGGCTTTCTGGTAGCCATGAACTAAGCAGCTTTGCTCCACTATGCCTTCTGCCATATTATTTTTGCTATGGAGTGACCAACCATGGACTGAGTATCTTGAAACAGTGAGCCAAATAAACCTCTCCTCCTTTAAGTTGCTGGTGTTGGATATTGAGTCCTGGCAATGGGAAAGTTAAACAATACAGATAAAAGGAGGGAAACATGAGCTTCCAGGGGAAGTATCACATCTGACTTGCATACTGTGAGCAGTCAGAGTCTATCAGAATTATTAAACTTGTGCTGTGCCATCTTGGAAAGCTTTATCAAACTATAAGGATCTAGACTTTCTGTAGAACAAAAGCATCATGAGGTACTCAAGAATTGTTCTTGAGAGGTCCTACGGCACCCTCCCATGACACATGACACTTTACCTTAACAGTGTGACAGCAAAGCAGAAACATTTGTTCCTATGTGACTAAATGATAAATGCATCAAAAAGGACAGGCTGTGATTAGTGTAGCTTGTGACTTGGAAGAAATTTCATATGGAGAGAATTCTACTCCAGGCTTCTGGTAAAGATGGCGGCTGAGTAACAGCACTGCAGAATATATCATCATCAACTCACTTAAAAAGTCAAGAAGATAGTTAGAAAAAGCATGTTTGGTGTAGCTAGAAAAGAGAGGAGCATCCTCCAAAACTGAAAGTTGACCAGTGGGAGGCCAGAAACTCTGAAGGAACATAGAAACCAGAGGGAAAAAAAAAGTCCCTGTAGTCCGGAAAGCCACTGCAGCCAGCTGCAAATGGCTCTGGAGGAAAGCTCGTGGGGACCTGAACATCTGACTGAACGGAGCGGGGAGAGGACTGAGCTGGGAGAGGACGGAGCAGACAATAATGGAGGAGAGGCTGTGGGCGGGTCAGAAGCAGCCCACTTGGCGTGGCCCCGTGCTGCCAGCACCCAAAGATCACAAACAAGGTCTGGAGGCCAGAACCTCAGCCCGAGGTAAGCGCAGACCCGGATAAGTGGGAATCATTGGCTGTGGGCGGCCCCAGACTCTGAAGCACCAACCCGAAGGTGTGTGTACTACAAACGCAGCATGTGCTCCCCTTAAAAAAGGCCCTGGGATCCCAAATCAGATATGGGGCTCAACAGCCGTCACAGGCAGTGACATCAGCAGGAGCCGTTCTCTCTCCTGCGTAGCGTACCAGAGACAGTCAGAGGTAGCAGAATCATGGGGAAACGTGATAATAAATCTTATAAAAAAAGATCTGACTCCCCAGAGGAGGGTGTAAGGGGTGCTAAAATTCCAGAACCCAAAGAAGAGATGGCCAAGAAGGATGGTGACTTATGGGCCCAGATAGTCAGTGAATTAAAGCTGGAATTAAAGCAGGAATTAAACCAGGAGGCAAAGCAGGAAATAGAACTGACAGCGCAAGAGCTATAAAAACACTTAACTAAGCAAAAAGCAAGCCTTGAAAAGAAATTAGAAGAGACCAAAGAAGAAATGGGGAAGCACAGTTACAAATCTCCTACAAAAAGACCTGAAACTCCAGGGATGAAGTCAGGGTAAATAAAGATGAATATGGCAAAAATGATGGCAACTTCTGGGCCCAGAAATTCAGTGAATTAAAGCAGGAATTAAAGCAAGAAATAAGACAGACAGCAGCAGAGCTACACCAGTACACAGATAAGCAAAAGGCAAGCCTTGAAAAGCAACTAAAGGAGACCAGAGAAGAAATATACCAGAAGACAATGAAGACAAAAGAAAAAAATTAGAGAAATACAAACCAGAGATACAGAAAAATTGAATGCAGATATTCAGGAAATGAAAAACACGCAGGTAATAATAAGCAACCGCTTTAAACAACTTCAGGTTCTGAAATTAGGGAAAAGAGGAAGTTGCTCTTGTGACTGTGGCACAGTAGGTCCCTCTGCCCTGAACACCTCTTTCTTTTTCTAATTTGTAACCATTTCCTGACTGGTGTTCATATTCCATGCTTTTTTTCATAAGTTACCCAATGCTTACATCAGTTAATGGCTGGATCTGTACTCCGTGAGTTCCTAGTGAGTGGTATACCCTGCTAATAGATCACACAGGGGCTGGTGGCCTGTGAGGCCAGCTGGAACAGCTCAGCCTTGTGCTCCTCTGTCATGATTACCATGTGCTGGGGGTTTGCCTAGTTTGCTCCACTCATTTCCTTTGTGACTATGGCTAAGATCAAAGTGCAAGAATGATACATAAATGATAACCTAGAACTTTACCCAAACACAGAGGCTGCAATGTGGGCAGCATCCTCCATCACACTTTCCCCAAAGGCATGGAAAAAAAAAGACAAATTATGTTTAAGTACAGACTGTCTTGTTTGGACATTTCATCTTCATCCGTCCACCCCATCTTTGTGTTTTGAACTCATAATAGTTGCATTAATCAGTTGAGTCAGGGATTTGAGATTTCCTGACCTAATCACAGGATTTTGGAAATCTTGATTTCTGTTTATGTAAAACTGTGTCTGTGATTGCAGACTTTATACCTAGCTGACCTGATATCTTTCATTCCATATTCAGGTTTTGTGATGGTTTGGCAGTTCTCCTGAAGAGTGGGGATGAATTATTCTTGCTTGTCATTATGAACAGGAGATAATTTTCTTCCAAGGTGCATTTTGTTTAAAATAATATGGACAAAAATTGTTCAAAATGGCAACAAAAGCTTCTGGAAGTAAGTGTGTGTGTAATAATTACTTTGAAGCTTGTGTTTCAGGTTAAAAAAATCTTGCATTTTTCTGAGTTTGTTTTTTGTTGTGGTATATGCTTTTTTCACTTCAAAATTAATATTAGTAATTCCAACCCACAGCCCATGTGCAGTCCAGGAAGGCTTGACTGAGGCCCAAAACAAATTTGTAAACTTTCTTAAAACATTATGAATTTTCCTTTTGCAAATTTTTGGATAACTCAATTGCATTAACTGTATTAGCTATTTTATATGTGGCCCAAGACAATTCTTTTTCACTCAGTGTGGCCCAGGCAATGCTGAAGTTTTGACAGTCAACATTTGAGGAAAGAGATGAATGGATTGGTGGTGTGGCTGCTAGTAAAGAAATAACTAGTAAGGAAGGAAATAAGAAAAGTTCTTCCTTTAGAAAAATAACATTCCGATTGATAAAAGGACATTAGAAATTTATTTGATCTCTATGCTGTCTCTGAGAATTATATCATATAAAATAGAATGGTGAGTGAATAATATAGCTCTGGGTTTATGCCATTGTAAAGGCTTACTGTTTTCTTTGTCAAAATTATATTCCTCCATGGATTTTTAGAAACCATAGCAAGCTTACATTATTACTCTCATTTCTATCTGGAAATAGTATCTGTGTACTTATTTATGTCTGTGCAGATATATATGTGTATATTTCCACCCCCAGCTCAAAGACTGATAGTCATTAACCTACAGTAGAAAGCTAAACTGTACAAATTTCCCACACCTCTACTCCCTTTATATAGCTTCCATATTGTGTGTGTGTGTGTGTGTGTGTGTGTGTGTGTGTGCATGTTTGTGTGTGTGTATAAGTGCATGTGCATGCTCACATATGTGCTATGATGTATATAACTCAGATTAGATCTTCCTGGTATATTCTTGTAGAACCTGACACTTGCTTTCTTTGAATTCCATCTTCTATGCCTATAAAATGGTAATAATAATGGCTATGTTAAAAAATTGTTAGGAGAATTAAATTTGGGTGTCATGGGAGGAATATTATGGTTTAGGTCTAAAATGCCTTCCAAAAGTGTCATGTTCAGAAGTTGTGCTTTTGGAAGGTGATTGGATCCTGGAAGGTCTTGACTCATTGCTGATTTCATAGCTGAATGTGCCATTCAGAGTTGGGGACTGGTCACAAGAGGGAGCCCTTGGGAGTCTGACCTGGAAGGGTACACTCTTGTTTCCTGCTCCTCCTTTCTTTCTCTGCTTCCTGGAAGCCATGCAATAAACACCTTTCCTTAGCCATGTTGTTCTGCCATACAGTTTCTGCAATAGGACCAGCCAACTGAGGACAGAATTAATTGAAACTGTGAGCCAAAATAAGCCTCTCTGCTCTGGGCTGCCAATCAACCACTGCACTGTGGATCTCAGCCAGAGGCCCTCTGGGCCTGCTCCAGCAGCTGCTGCATGGTGGATCTTGGCCAGAGGCCCTCCAGGCCTGTCCCAACAGCTGCTGCACCATAGATTTCAGCAGGCAGCACTTAGACCGGCCCCATCAGCCACCACTTCACAGATTTCAGCAGATGGCCACTCAGGCCAGCCCCATAAGAGGCTGCTTTGCAGACTCTAGTAGGTAGCTACATGGGCCAGCCCCATTACCTCCTGCTTTGTGGAATCAGGTAGGCAACCACTCCAGCCAGCGCTACCATCCTCTGCTTTGTGGACTGTGGGAGAGCAACCACTTGGAACAGTACTGCAAACTTAGCAGGCAGCTGCTTAGGCCAGACCCATCAGTTGCCCCTTTGAGGACCTGGAAAGACCAGCCCCTGGCCACTGACCCAGGAAGGCAACTCCCCTGACCAGCCTTGACTGACATCACTTTGTAGATTCTGAGCAGGCAACTTCTCAGGCCAGCCCCACCAGTTACTGCTGTGCATACTCCAGGAAGGCATCTCCTCCAGCCAGCCTTGCTCACCACTGCTTCATGGACTCCAGGTAGGATACCTAGGACAACAGGACACAAAACTTTAGATGAACAAACCTCTCATAAGGATAGTCTACAGAGTAGAGGCAGAGGCCATTGACACTATTGAAACTACGATCTACAACAATAGAACCATGGGGAAACAAGGCAAAAATAATCACCCAAATAAAAACCAGATATCCTAGAAGAAGATACCATGGGTTTTTAAGCATCAGAACCTACAAGCAAGGAAAGTGAAAGAAAAATAGATTTACTGGCCAAAACCTCAGGGAAGACACATGAAAAACACAAGGAGCTCAAATTAGAAATAATCAAAAAAAGAAAAACCATGAAAAATGAAAAACAAGAGTATAAAGGAGAACTAAAGAAGATAATGTAAAAAATAAAAATGAATTAAATAGAGATATAGAAAAACTAGAAGCTGAGCTCCAGTATATGAAAAACTCAAATAAAAAATGTGAAACCAAATTGATCACTTCAAGAATAAATTATCAGATCTTGGAGACAAAGCAGATAACCTGGATGATAAGGACACTGAGAACTGACAAATAAAAAGATGAGAAAGAGTCTGGCTGCAACAACTAATGAACAATTCAAAGAGAAATACCTCGGAATTATGGGAGTGCAGGTGAATATGTAGGACAGAACAAAAGGATTAAAGAATATGTTTAATGAAATTGTGGAAGAATTTTTTCAAATATAAGAAAATAAATGAACATTGATCTTCAGGCATATAGAACTCCAAATAACTTTGACAAGGAGGGAACTTTCTCGTAACACATTGTAATTAAAATCCCAGAGACTCAACACAAAAAGACAATATTAAAAGCTGTAAGAGAAAAACAGAAAGTCACACCTGGAGACAAACCAATCAGGAGTACTGTAGACTTCTCAACACACACTCTAAAGGTCAGTAGATCATGGATCAATATTATCAAAGTGCTAAGAGAGCATAAATGCTAACCAGGACTGCGATATCCAGCAAAACTCTCTATCAAAATAGGAGAACTTAAAACATTTCATGACAAGGGATACCTAAAGAAATTCATGACCTCTAGATCAGCAATGCAAAAACATTTTTTAAAACCATTTCTTGCCCTGTAGTCCAGTCTGGTGCTGACCCCACTGTGTACTTCAGTCTAGCCTTGAACACACAGCAGTACTCCTGCCTCAGCCTCCCGAGTGCTGGGATTACAGGTGTGAGCCACTACACCTAGCTTATATGGTGTTGGGTAATTGAACTCAGAGCTTTGAGCTTCCCAGGCAAGCACTTTAACTACTGAGCTATTCCTCCAGCCCCAAAAGATATACTAAAGGATTTTTAGATAAAGAAAGGGAAAATAGCAACACCAGAGACCCCAGAGAAAGGAAACAATAGGAAAAGGAGAATGAATTACCAAGAGTGCAAATCAAGAAATCAACACTGAAGTAGCAAAATGATGACAGGCAATAACAATATACTACTACAATATCACTGAATAGAAATGGTCTCAACTTGTCTTTTAAAAAATACAGACTGGCTGATTGGATTAGGAAATAAAAGCCCAGAACTTGGCTGCTTGCGATAAAGATACTTTACCCATAAAGGAGCACATAGATTGAATATAAAAGGATAGAAGTCAATAATCCATGCAGTTGGATCCAGAAAACAGGCAGGAGTAGCTGCACTCATCCTAGGCACAGAAGATTTTGAAACAAAACAGATCAGGAGAGACAAACACAGACACTGTATACTCATTTAGGGTCAATCCAACAGGAAGACATCACTATATCAATATATGTACTCCAAACCTTAGGGTAACCAATTTT